>VYXF01010451.1:910263-940054 GCA_013397295.1 Polioptila caerulea
GGGGTAAAGGGGTTCCCTATTATGGATGGCATTTCTCTGCATTCATATGACTGCCAAAGTGTTGTGTGTTGTTACCTTCTAGAACATGGCTGTTGGCTGTCATGGTATTCATGATGTGCTACATTTTGGTGCTGTTTGCTACACAGTCAAGCTTTGCCATGTTAGAGCTGTGCTCAGAGCTCTGAATACCTGTCATCAGCATCACAGAATGGTTTGGGAAGGGACCTTTAAAGTTCATCACATCCAACCCCTCCACCATGGGCAGGGACACCTTTCACTACACTAGATTGCTCAAAGTCCCATCCATCCTGGCCTTTAACATGTCCAGGGAATGGACAAGTCATGGGGCACCCACAACTTCTCTGGGCAACATGTTCCAGGGTCTCATCACTCTCATAAGGAATTTCTTAGAATAGTGGAATGATAGAATGGTTTGGTTGGAAGGGACCGTAAAGATCAGGTAGTTCCAGTTCCAAAACATTCTTCCTTATGTTCAATCTAAATCTAGATTCTTTCAATTTAAAACTAGTCCCCCTTGTCCTGATGCTACAGGGTCTGGTAAAAACTCTGTCCCCATCTTTCTTACAAGCTCCTTTTATATATCAAAAGGCTGCAAAAAGGCCTCCCCAGAGCCTACACTGCTCCAGTCTGAACAACCCCAACAACCTTAGCCTGTCCTCATGCAAGAGGTGCTCCACCCCTTTGATCTTCTTCAGAACCCTCCTCTGGACCTGCTCCAACAGATCAGTGTCTGTTTTGTATTGTGGGCTCCAGAGCTGGATGCAGTACTCCAGATGGAACTTCGGGAGAACTGAGTAGATGGAGAGAATCACCACCCTTGACATGATGGCCTCTTTTGAAGCAGCCCAGGACAGTCCTTAGATGTCCTCTGTTTTGTTTCTGTATGCAAATGACAGTTCCTGAAATAAGAAGAAGGGCAGTAATGGCAGCTAAGGTAACAGGAGGCTGGATCAGCAGGGGCAGGAAGGAGGCAGTGAATTGGAGAGGTGGACACTATAAGAGCAGTTTTCCTAGAACCCCAGCCTGAGCCATGATGTGTGGTGACATCTGAGCAGAGTTTGGACAAAGCCTCTTCACAATCTTTAGACCTTTTGCAAGCAGGACCTAAACAGTTTCTGTCCTGTTTCTTCACACCTGATCTGCTCCTGCCTCCTCTTTGCTGTTTCTCATGCCCTCTTTTCCTGGTGCTGGATGTTAGGAACCACACAAAGCATGCTGAAGCACCTTGCTCTGACAGACCAACACAAGATTAATTCCTCATCTTTATCCCTTCCACCTCCCTTCTGCTCTCCTAGCACTGGCAGGTACTGTTTTGTTTCCCACACAGCAGATCAGACTTCTCTGTATTCTTCACAGATTTCAGTCTGAGGGAAAGGGACAAATGGTGCCTGGATACTCCTTGCCCTTTCATTTCTCAAGCTGGAGGCCAAAGACATACAAGTAAAAAAGCTGTTGATGGTATAAATGCCACAGTGTTGTGTGACACTGTCCTTTGGAGGGATCGTATTTCTATTCAAGAGATGTTCCTGAAAACAGAAATTTATTTTCCTGTTCCGAAAGCTAGCATTTGGGTGACAACACAGTGTGTTAACACAGAAGAAATGAGGACATTACTGTATATGCTCTTCTGAAAAATAAGCAGGAGTTAGTTGTATGAGAAAGGAGGTGAAAATGCTTAGGTAATGAGAAAAGCTACCCTACAGAATGCGGAGACATCTTGTGAAAAATGGTGCTCTGTGGAAGTGATGGTGAATGATCATGGCAGGGGGAATTGGTGGGATGCAGAGCCTACACCGAGAGTAGTATAGAAATTAAATTTAAATAGCAGTGATCTTGAAAACAAAGCAAAAAAGATATATGGAACCACACCAGGGTCCTGCAAGGGGCTGTGAGTAACTGGCAGGTAGGAAAAGGGATTTCATAGTAGTCCAGGGCTTGGGTTTACTTTGCATTTCATATTCAGAGTTTTGTGTTTTAGACTCTAAATGCAAATGGATATGGGTATGCATATTTTGAAAAGAGAAAATGTGACCCTTCTCATACAGATAGATTTGTGAAATCATGCCCTGCTGCTTGTCGTAATAACATGGGTTTACTTTTGCAAAACAAAATTCCACACACATTCTGTACCTGCTGTTATCCCAGCTACACTGCGAGAGACTGATAGCTTAGTCATTCACTTCAAGGCTGGTTTGCCTTGGAAAAGAAATCTTTCCCTTTTATTCTTATTTAAAATGGGATATGTCTCAGTGTGCACAAAAAAGAAGCAGAAACTAGTTCTGCTTTAAAGCATCGTCTGCTGCCTCTCTCACCTGTTTTACAGCAGTATCCTATTTTCATTCTGTTTCCATTAGGATTATTTAATGTTTTTTTAAAAGTGGATCTGAATTTTTTCTTCTCTTTGCTGGGATCTGATCACAGAATGCAGACGTAACAAGCAGTCTATTTATGTTCCTTGATCTCAGAATAGGTTTCTGCCTTCTCTCTGAAAGCTTCCTTCAATTCTCATTTCTACAGCATTCCTCACCAAGCACACTACACTGCCTGCCTTCAGATTTTTTTCCTAGGATTTTAACAAATCTTCAGGACACAGCATGGAAAGTAGGAGTTGCCACAAGCTTTTACTAGGGCCCCGAATGAGACACTAAGCATAAAGTTTACCTCATCATGTTGGTACTGCTTTCTATGACTCTCCCTCTTTCCTACCCACTTCCCTTCCCTCTCCTCCAGGTTTTGGCATTTTGGGGCTCAAGTGAGATAGATGTCTTCAAGGTACAAGGAGGTACCAGATTTCTCAGATTTGAAGCTTCACCCCAAACTGAATGTACAGAATAACTTGCTTTAGAAAACTTAATGTGTTGGTTGTACAGTGTGAAACGACCTTCTTTTTCAACAAGAAGCTAAACAGATCTGGTTGGAATGATGTCTTGTTCTGTGCTTTGTTTCTTCCAGCCCTGACACAAATGGAAACTATTATAAAAGAAACTGTTGACTACACCAGGCAGCGGAAGGTGTTTGGCCAGCCTGTCCTGCACAACCAAACTGTGCACTTCCGACTGGCCGAGCTGGCAACCGAAGTGGAGCTCCTGCGCGCGCTGCTGCACCGTGCCGTGGGTGAGCTCCCACATCTGCTTCCCAGATGTGCTCCTCTTCATGCAAAGAACCTTGTCAGGCTAAAAGAACTCGGGGAGGTGATTTACAGAGTGACTGCTTTTTTATCTCTTCTTTTTTTTATTAGCTCTCTATGTAGAAGGCAAAGATGTGACAAAATTTGCTTCCATGGCTAAGCTAAAGGCAGGCCGTCTGACCCGTGAAGTGACTGATAGCTGTCTCCAGTTTTGGGGAGGAATGGGATTCACCAGTGATGTTCTTGTGAGCAGGTTTTACAGGTAAGGGAGTGATGAAAATACAAAGTGACTTTAACTGAAATTCAGCCTCTTAAATGTCCTGTTAAACAATCACCTACTTGAAATGAACACCAGCTCCCCACCAGAGTGAATGGTCTTGTTCCACCCAGTGCAATTAACTTTGGGTAGACATGTATTGAAACTTACTATTCTTTTGCCAAGTCTTGGCTTTGCATTACAGTTGTGAAGTTTGAATGACCCACAGGTTAGCTTAAATGTCAAATGAAAGAGGAAAACTCTTTCCCTGATGGTCCTCTGGCATCTGTCACAGAGTGGAAAAAAAAAAGCGGGGGTNATGGAAAACTACCAACCAGTGAATTTTTTTCCTCTTTTCTTTTTGTTTGCTTGTAATCTTGATTACAAGAACAGAACTAAAACCAGAAGTCTTCTTCTAAAATGAATGAAAATCAGCTTTATCTTTTTCCCCAGATATGAGTGAAACTGGAGTTCCCCACTTGGCTTCTGCAGTAGTCTGTTCTGATAGCAGGCTCCACCCGCTTAGTCACAGTAGATACCTTGTGAGACATACCAGAGATGTAATTGCTTAAATGAAAGTCATTAGATCATTAAATTGTACAGGGGCGTTCTTACAATTTAATTGAAGTCCCTTCAACTTTTAGTCTCTATCTACTTAAAGCAAAATTCTCCTTAAGGAAACAGTTTTCTTGGTATCCTGCCTCAGGGTCTTATATTCTGTGGAAGGACCTTGGCCTTGGATTCTCTTGCAGTAATAGCTTTCTGTTCAGCCCTTACATAGACAATATCTAACCCAAAGTTAGCCAAAACAGTGGTTCAGTTAGTTGAAAGTTTTGATAAATGTGTCTGTGTAAAGTGAGAGCAGAACACTTGAGAAAATCTGCAAAAAGTTTGTTTCTTCTTAGGTAGGTTGAGTTACTTTTTCTATTTTTAATAGCATTTTTTTGTACAAGAATGCCATTGCAGTAAGTCAAGAGATCCTCAATATTTTTGACAAGTGGACTCCTGAAATTTTCTTACAAAGGTACAGACTGCTTCATGATGGTGGTTTTAAGCCAGCTATCAACATGATGGTTTGCCTTAGTTATTTTTTTCAGTCTCATTTTAACAACTAATGGTCACTGGTGATGGAGATGTTAAGAGATGCTGCATTAGGCCCTCCAAATAAAATGAATCCCTGTCTTGCAGCACTTACTGTAAATGTTGTAGTCTGTACAGATTAATGTGTACATGCTTTTACATGGCTTTGTTTAAGATTTTCTAGCCCAGTATAGTAGTGTTAGCTGTGAGCAGAGCTTTTCTGTGTGGATTCTAGAGTAGTTTCCAAGTGTACCAGCACAGACACATTTTTCCTTAGAAGAAATCCAGAGTGTTTCCTGTTGGTGTACACAGTCAGCTGACTAAAGAAATGTATCTTTCTACTGCTAAAACAAACACTATATAAATAAAGCTAAAAAAATGAGCCTAAAGACAGTGTGATATTTATACTCTGAAGTTTTCTTTGAATCAGTAAAATTCCACTGTTGAGTAACCAAAGGTCCAGGAAGAGACAAAGAGAGTTTCACCTAAATAAACAATTAGACGTTCAAGTCAGAATCTTGTTAATCTGTAACAATAAGCAGCAACTTCCCTAAAGCCGTTCTTTTCAGTACAGCCGTCTGAGTAACCATTCACGTCACTGTGATGTTTGTCCAGTAGCAGCAGTATAATTGCACAGCAGGACATCTAGTCCTAATGTACAAACATTTTTGTAGCATAATCTTTATGAAGTTCCCGAAGAAATGTTGGTTAGTCTTCGACACATCAAGCTGTTACTCACTCTTCAAAGAACACACAGCACAACGCATGGTTCATGCATGAAGTCTGTGAATTTTAGTTATTAGTGTCAGTTAGAGATCATAAACAGAAACGGCACAAAACTGTTTGCCAACTTATTCATATCTGTCATTTAATCATTAACTTTTAAAACTTCATAGAACAACTGGCATTTCTTAAGCACCTATTTTCTAGAAGGTGTGAAGAGAGCTGCTTCTCTGTGTAGGTGTCTATACTGGGTTGATTTTATATATGTAAACGTCTCACTTTTACAGATTCTAATAAGGAGAATAGGTTTAAAAAAAAATAAGCTTAGAGCTCAAATATCAAAAGGTTTCACAGAAAAACACATGCCAATATAAAATCCATAAAGAATGGACTTTGCAAACTGTACCCTCATAGCAGGATTCTGGAGAAGGAAAGCACTAGCCTGGAGTCATGCTTGTTTATTTTTCTCTCCTCTGTCTGAAAGGCCTTAAAGACATCATGACTTGGCAAAAATCAATTATTGAACAAACCCATCATCTATATGAAAAACCCAGGCTATGAGAGATAAGAGGAAGGAAACCTTTTAGTATGAAGTTTATTGTAATTTTTTCAGATTCCCTGAGTTTTAAAAAAATTCAGGTAGTGATCCATATATTTTAATAGTAATTATGTGCACTTCAATTGTTATAGGAAGAACTTATGTGGTCTTCTTAAAAGAGTTTGTTTTTTGGGGTTTTTTTTATTAGGATTGTTACTAACTGCTAAACACTATGTCTAACTGCTTCCAGTTCTTACCAGTTTTACTCTTGTGGGCTGTGATGTGAAGAATGCTATCATTTCTTTACTTGCTACATTGTGAAAGACTCAATAAAGTAGCAGTGAAAAATATTGACTGCTCATGTGAAATAGAAATGTAAGTAGCATTGCAAATGCATAGCTGCATTAGATACACATTTTCATTTTTCTCCTCAACTGTCACATAGTATTGCAATATGAAGGTCTATTTGTAATTGAGAATAGTTAAAAAACAAACTACTGTATAATTTTAAGTGGATTTTTTTAACAAGTAATCTATTTCCGTCTAGATTTTTTTCCTTCACATATTTAAAAAGTTAGTTCATTGTTTCATTTTTTATTTCATTGTTTAATAGTCTTTCATTCTTTACAAAACATGTCTAAACTTGAGTGAGTCCAGACAACTGGGGGGGTTTCATCATTTTTTTTCATTATAGCAATTTATAGTTGTACCAAATAAACTGAAACCTATCCATTTCTGCTGACAAAAAAACCAATTTGCTTTGAAGTCTGTAGCTAACTGTTGAGACAAGACTTAATACCAAATCCTGTGAAACCTGCAGCTTCCACCTTTTTCTGCAGAAGCTTTGAGACAGGTGCCTGTCTACCACTTTGTTTGACTCTTATGAGTACCTTGAGAAGGAATTTAGGAGATGAAGCAAATGACATCCACCTTTGAGACAGTAAATCAAAGCAGGTAACTGTACAGTGATGACTTTAAAGCAGAGCTATGCTCGGCTCCCTGCTTTATGCTTAGAGCAGGCCAAGGTGATGCCCATTCCCTCCTCTTGGCCTTCAGAATGTCCCTGAGGGGGAAGGGACGGGGTCATGGGAACTGGCAGGCACGGCTGTGGGCTGTGCCAGCCTGGTCAGGGGCCTGCTGCACTGGGTGGCACCAGCTCAAACTCTTCTCTAGAACAAAGCCTCCTTCAGATTCTGCTTAATTTGGACAGCCTATAGGTAATCGAGCTGAGTCTGAAGTTGGAAGAAGTCACAAAATATTAGGCTTGAGGGTTCATCAGCACGTTTTTTGGAGAAAATTCTTGCCAGTAATGAAACCTTACAATAGTTAAAACCCAAAAATCATTAGTTATGAGGAAAAAAGGGAAAAGGTTTTGTAATCAAGTGCAGTTTGTGCTGAAAAGAAGCAGTGTATAAATGGCCTGGAAAAGAGCAATATCCTGAGCCATGCAAACCTTGGTAAGGATTCACCAATGGCCTTCTAACCAGGAAAGCAGAGAGCAGTGTCTCTGAGGGACCGCTGCATAAGGCCAGGCTATTAGGGGAAACCAGGGCTTAAGTCAACAAAACTCGCTTTCTTCCCCATGTCTGACCAGCACTGATCACTGCCAGAAAAGGGAAAGAAAATGTCTTAGTTTATTTTGGCAGCAGTTTGAAGTTTTGTGAAGACACTCGCATCATAGATAGTGCAGCAGGCTCCTCTCAGATTGTTTGGGAACAGAAAGGGCTTCAATCCAATTCCATATGGTTTTCTAGAGGAAAATGTGTAGAGGAGCAGAGCAGGCCCAGCTTCTCAGCTGTAGGTAAGAAATGGTACTGGAAGGCACAACTGCAAACATGATCACATTTTACCAGCTTGAAGCTAAGACAGATTTAGTGTGCCATGAGCTGCATACAGCACATTACAAGATCTAAAACTTGGCTTGTGCTGGGCATGGGTACCTGTCCCTGCTTTATGGCTGGGGAAACTGCACACAGGGCAGGGCTCAGACTGGGGTAAGGACCAGCCCCAGTTTTCAGGAAAACTGGGACCAAAAGTTTTAGGGGCAGGGTAATAGACATGGCTTAGCTTGTGCAAAACAAGGTCCAAGTGTCACTCAGGGTGCAGAGGGGTCAACACCAGCCAAGAGGAATGTTAAACTGCAGACTATTTTGGATTACATTATTCAGAAATACACTTTTAGGCTGTAAATTAGAGGGTTCCTAATCATTAAAACAACTTTGTCTCATAACCTTCAAATTAGGGTAGTCCACGATTAAAGGGAGCTTGTTTTTTCTCCGTCAAGCAGTGCTTGACACATTTCTGAAAGCCCTATCACTTGGCTCCCATGGAGATGGGAAACATGATTTGACAACGTGGAGGGCTTTTTTTTTCCTGTTGCTACCCAAGTAGAAGTTATTGATAACGTGGATTGAGTTTGGTGGGTGGGAATGGCTCCTCACCCTCCCTCCTAAGTGCAGTTTTTTAACTTGACATTGAGGAATTTTTTGCTTTTATTCATTAAAACATGGATCAATTTTTACCATTTATCTCTCTTGATTTGGTTGAGTGAAGTCTTATAATCTACAGTATTTCAGACACATAGGATTTCCTGTATATAAGGAAACTCTTTGCAGGGAATATTTTAGAGGGATAGAACACAATAGTTGGATTTCTCTCCTTCCTCAGGTTAACTCCCACTCTCTAAAGAAAACAGCATTCAGTAGCCAGAGGTTTGCTCCCTCAAAACAGCACCCTTACAAACTGCCTGGTGTGCTGCAGGCTGGTTCCTCATGGTCCTTGGTCAGGGGGAAGCCACCATAGGTTGGGGCTCACCTCAGCAGGGCTGCAGGTAGTTCAGGATGTGCTGCTCTGTCATGTGGCAACAAAAAGGTGATGCAGTAATCAAAAGCAAAATACTATGCCAGATCAAAAGCCTTTACAGCAGTAGCCTAACAATGTCCCTTACAAAAGCAATGAAATTCCAATATTTATATATATTGAAATATTCATGTGCTGTATTAATTATGCATTCTTGATATAATATAAACTATCAAATCATAAGCATACATTAAATAACTGATATGCAAGCTGACTTTACTATGTCCTCTTCCCCAGCTTCCTTGTAGAGTTTCTGGCAGGATAGTTAATCCCATGGTTTTGTTTTCTTATGATGAAAGCAAGTTTCTTTCCCAGAAGAGGGCTGATTTGACTCTTTTGTCATCTTAATCCTCTTAAATTAGGGGGAATCTTTCTGTCCTGTCTCCCCAGAGGAAAGATCAGCTACCTGGCTGTAGATTCTGTAGGAAATATTCCCTATCTCACTTCATAGAGGCAAAAATATAATTATCAGCAAATTTGTAAAGATACACACAAGCACAAAACATACCAAAGGTGTTGAGATGTGTCTGTGTCAGCCAGACTTGTCTGTCACACACACCACCAAGCCAGATCTTACCACTGCCTATTTATAACTTCATATAAACAAGCCCCATGTGTCCAGGATTCCTGCTGCAGAGAGAGGATTTCTATTGACATCACAGAGGAGTTCTGAGGATTAGTTACTTGCTGTTGCTACAGCGAAGATGCCAAATGCTGAGCAGTGTCAGGGGCTTTCTGCAGCTTGACAAAGCAGACAGCACCGCAGCACAAAGGACATGCAAACTACCACTGTTCCAGGTCTGCTGCCTTCAGCAAGGCCCATAGGAAAGTGGGGAATCTTCAGGTTACTTAGTAGAGGTGATTTAGAATTGTTCTGATAGTTTTATTGGTGGTATATTCTTCTTCTCCCCAGAGGTAAAATATTTGTGAGTAAAATTGCTTGAGGCTGCAGTAGTTAGCACTCTGGCTAGCACAGGTAACTTGGGCAATACTGTTAGTGATGACTTAGTGATGGAAATGGCAGGTTTTAAATAAGTGTGATTAGAAATATCAAATCAAGAGTAAATATTCTTGAAGAAGCCATTCATTTTTAAAGCACAGAAGCTCTATAGACTATAAAACTATACTAGAATACTACACAACACTACTTGTAATATTATACTATGTAACATTAAGGTACTATAGAATACTAATAAGACTTTAACCAGATCTTATACAGCCATTAGGAAAACCTAATTGGTTAAAAACCACAAATAGAAATTGTACCCTTTCTGTGCAATTCTCCAATACCTCATGTGCTAGTTGACTCTTTTACCACAGTTAGGCAATTTCAAGTGCTGCAATGCTTTTTGCTGCTGGCCCTGGAAAAGCTCCCTCCCCCCTACAGTTCAACTGCAGGCTTAGGCACCTACAGGTTTGGGACAGGACCAGCAGGGGTGTTGTGGGACCATCACAGCCCACCTGCCCAGGAGCCGATGGATGAGGTGTTCTGCAGGCATGTGGCATCCCTATGCAATGTGTAAGTAATTCTGGACAAGCTGTCCAGCAGAGCACCACACTACGGAAGGCAAATGTTTAAATCTACCCTTTATATTTCTGCAGGGACTTGAGATTGGTGTCAATAGGAGGCGGCACAGATGAAACCATGCTTTCCATCATATGCAAATACATGGATGTACTTCCAAGAAAATGACGCATCTCCGCTCTTCCTTGAAAATTAAGAAAGCAAGAGCATGACTTGTGCTGCACACTGAAGGAGACAAGCAGCCAGTACACTTTGAGCAGAAAACACAGCAGTAATTTTGCCATCAAAATGCACATCAAGGTCTTTCTCCATTACCACTTTATGTTTTCCAGTGTCAAATTTTTGTTGATATGAAGCACTCTGAAAGCTTGCAGCCTCCTGCATTCAGTTTCTTCTGTAGGTTACTTAAGCTTTCCAATGACCCACGCTAAGCACACAGAAAAAAAAGTGTTCCTTTATCAAGCTTTATCTACACTTTAGAGCACCTAAGCTGACAATTATGAAACAGAACTTCCATATGAATGGAAGCTATGCAGCTTAATCTCATTCCAGTACAGCTTTGCTTTCAAGATGGACAATTATGGCACAAATGATTCCCTGCCATAATCAAACCCCAGAACAGTGCCTTTCCTCTCAATTACAGCTACCTTCCATATGTTTCACTTTTACCAAGCAATCACCAAAATGAGCTCTGTCATCTTTGCCAAATCATCTTTGCCAAATATTAATCCAATATCCAAGTATCAACTTGTACTCCACTGTCATGGCTTTTGATGATAGAAGTAGCGTTAAATTTTTATTTGCAGAATTCTACGAACAACTGTTTAAGTGTATCTGAAGCTTGTGGAGGCCTGAACTTCAGCAGCAACATATCATGTTTTGTGCATAACTATTAAGAAAAATATTAAAAATAAACATGTTAATATGAAAATTGTGCATGGTTACTTAAAGTCTTCCTAAAACAGCCATTTAAGCTGCAAGAGGCAGCCTGTATTATTGATTAAAAAAATAAGAACTGCCCCTTAAATACAGAACCATTTCCAAAAAAATACACTGGTACTCTACAGTAGAAAAAAATGTATATAAACAACATTAGCTAAGATAATACTACAGGACATTTTATTTGTAAGTTCATAATTGGTTATTAATGGTAACATACAGTATTTCTAGAAAAGTTTTTCAAAAATCGTAGATACAATTTCAATATCTAGGAAACTTAACTTTTTTTTAATGTTAAACTCAGCAATGTAATAGCCTCAATTATTAGAAACTACTTGGTGAGCCAAAGCTTAGTCTTCAAAATAAAGTATCTTAATGGCACTGTACCTCCAACAAATGCATCATAACATACTTTATTACAAAATTCAAAATATCTGCCATTGTATTTCAGACATCATGCTCTGTAGATTTAGGAACTACCACTAATTGAAAAGTAAACATACTAATGCTAAAAGTTCAAGTGATTCAATGGAATCATTTCAGTTTAAAATACTTTAAATATAAAGAAAACATTTTTACTGTGTCCATATTGATTGGTCCCAATGCTGAAAGGCATTTGCTTAAAAGAGTACATGTGTAAACATGATCTGTCACATTTAAATTAAAAAATAAAAATCCAGTTTTAAGTCAATTCTTGCCAAAACACGCAGTTTAAGCTACTTAAACATCATCAGATCTAACCAGAAAAGTAATTTTTGGGGGTACCACTATTATGTTTGCTAGCTTCAGGCCAGTCTTTTAAAAATCCACAGGTAAGATCTATTTAGAAAGATCCACACACTCTTAGTATTTTTGCAACCAAAACTACTACATGCCTGAAACTGGAGCTCTAATTTAGAGCACGGCCCAGAATGAAAAGCAGAATGAAAACGAAAGCCTTGAAATTCTGCAATTACTTCATTTTCAAATAACCATTGTTCTTTGAATTTTTTCAATCAATTCTAAGAACTATTTTCCCGTAAAAAAATCCATCCCTCTACGCTAGCAGTTTCTGCATATTTACAAATAATCCCCCCAAAACAGGGGATGATGGAAAAACTCTGATACATTAAGAAAACTATATATAACTTCGCATTAATTGTTAATGCTATTTCCAACAATTTCACTGTGTTTGATCCACAAAATGTGCCACTTTAAATCAATGTCTTCATTAACTAAGACTACAGTTGAAATTACACAATGTAAACCAGAGGTAACATGCATCACCTCAGTTTAATAATCCAGTATATTACAAAAAAAACAAATAATGAAAAGAGCATCATGTAGCATAATAGCTTTGTCTGGCTTCCTCTGGAGAGTGTTCTCAGTCTGCCCATAGTAGCACCTAGAAGTCCACCCGTAGAGTCAAAATCATTCTCCTACATTTAGAAAAAAACAAACAAGCAAACAAAAGAACAAAAAACATGTTACTCTGAGAAAAAAAGCACCCTTACATCTCACTAAATATAGTTTTTCCTGTTTTTTCAAAGTTTCCAAATCTAAAATTATTTTACAGGCAAAAATTAACCAGAAGAAACTTTCACCCATTTATCTAGTGCTAGTCTTACCCCAAGCCAAAGCAAAGTGTAAGCCAAAAAGGCATTTCTGACTCCCTTGTTTTTTGCTTCCNCCTTACATCTCACTAAATATAGTTTTTCCTGTTTTTTCAAAGTTTCCAAATCTAAAATTATTTTACAGGCAAAATTAACCAGAAGAAACTTTCACCCATTTATCTAGTGCTATTTTTACCCCAAGCCAAAGCAAAGTGTAAGCCAAAAAGGCATTTCTGACTCCCTTGTTTTTTGCTTCCCTTCCTTTTGCTTCCTTTTCTATTCTTGAATATAATCAAACATAGAAGTGCCTTTTTAATGATACTAGACATCTTCTAATTGAAAACCTATACTCATATCTGAAGCATAAAGATNTTGCTTCCTTCTTCCATTCTTGAATACAATCAAATATAGAAGTGCCTTTTTAATGATACTAGACATCTTCTAATTGAAAACCTATACTCATATCTGAAGCATAAAGATCTTGGTTTTACCTTAAGAGTAATGTATTTGCACATCTTCTCTTTTTGAACAGAAATATTGATACTGCTGACAAATCAGTCACATGTTACAGTCAACAATAAGCTGTCCATATTTTAATACCAATGTTCATACTAAAAGACAGGATGCCTTACATTATTAACTTCTAATCCAGACCCATATTTTAAAAAAGCTAGTTATTCAATACTTACCATTTCTGATAACATTTTATTCTGGTTTTTAACTTCTGTTCCAATTTCAATGGAAAGCTATAAAAAAAACACCAAAACAAAAAAAAATTAAAGTATTAAATATGAGTAATCAGTTAATACACAGATTAGAGAACCCAGCTGAAAATACATGACATGACTAACATTTCCCCAGTGAAAGCAATACCTGATATTTTCAAAAAACAAAATAACATGCACAGTATTCTATCAATAACTCTAAAGAAAATAAAGATTTTTCATCTGACTAGATGAGTCTAAAGAGTCACAGAAAGTACTCAATGCTCCTCTTCCCCTTCTCCAGATAATGTCTTACTTGAATTGTTGCATGGACTTTTAAAAACTCAGGATCTAGTCAAGTTTGAAGTAGCAATTACCCATTTCCTGGGGAAAACTGTTAAAACTGCTGGCACACAGCAGAGAGAACCATGAGCATTGGTTTTACTCAAAGTGTTGCTGGAGCTGAAAATTGTAAGCTGCAAATACATCTCTTCTGACAAGTTACTGCTGTGACTTTCTTCAGAGAACTTGTGTAGCCCTTCTCTGTCACAGAACATAAGGAAGAAAGCTGCACAGGCCAGGGAGAGCCAGTCCTCAGACAGTGGGCCAGCAACAGCCTGGGCAGAAGCCTGAGACAGGTCCCAGGTCAAGCCAGAAAAGGGAAGTCAGGTTAGGGCTGGAATCAGGGATGTCTGAGACCAGGCATAGCTGGAGCTGCACCATCACAAAGGTGGGAGCCAGCCAGAAGAGCCTTGGCTTAAAGCAGCTCTGGAGTTAAACAGGGGAGAACTGGCACTGAGCCTGATTCTTAGCAGCCATTCCTCTGTTATCAGCACACTGGCCCTGAACAACCTGCTCAACTCCTGGGATGGAGGGAAATCCACTCCAGCCCCCCATGCTTTGGATTAGCCAAAACTTGCTTGTTTTCACATGTCAAAACTTGAATCTCATTATCTCCTACTGATGCACTTCAACTAAGAGTGAAACTGATTTTACAAGAGGCTTCTTGGAAAATTATGTGAAGGATATTCCATATGCCAAGATTATCCCATTGCACTAAAAGATGCAACTCCCAAAAGAGCTCCTTGGGGCACCATGAACTGCTCTGTTGACATACGCAGATTTTGAAATGTAACATACCACAGCAGGAGAGAAGAAATGAAATTTGATAACAAAGGTCAAAGCTTTTTTTTTACCCCTTAACTTGCTCCAAATTCTTATTCTAAACCAGTTTAATTTCTCTTTCAGACTAAATCAATTTTAAACAGCAGTATTAGCAGTAAGACTCCAAGTGAGTTCAGGCCTAAAAAATGCACTGGAATGTGCAGCATAAAACTTTAAGCTTTGAAGAGCAAGACACCCACACAACTTTAATCTCAGAGCTGTCTTTCAGTTAGACTTGTTTGAAAGAAGTCCTCAATCTCTGAAAGGAATCAGAATCAGAACACCAAGCTTTTCCTTCAGAGGATATCAGCATGCTATTTCTAAGAGCTATGTTCACATTACATTTTCTTTTGACTGCAACTCCCATTCCTCTGCACCACTGAAGGTGAAGAAGCAGAGAAAATTTGGAGTGAAGGTGAGCCCAAGAAAAAAGGAAAGGTAGTGGCAAGGCATTTTATGTCTTATTTCTCATTACTCTACTGATTTGACTGTCAGTAAATTCATTTCCCCAGGTCGAGTCTGTTTTGCTCATGATGGTAATTGGTGAGTGATTTCTCCCTGCCCTTATCTTGATGCATGAACCTTTTATTGAACTTTTTCCTCCCTTGTCCATCCACCTGAGGAGTGAAGCAGCTTTGGTGGTCACCTGACATCCAACCAGGTTAACATATCATAGTTTTAAATTTCTGTGTTAAACTAAGTCTACTGCTTCCCCGACTCATACAATGGCCTTTAACAGCGGTGGCGATACCGCTGCAGTTAATACTCACCGATTTAATGGCACTGACTTTGGTGCGCAGACTTTCTGTTAACCTGTCATTCTCTTCTTCATAAACACTGTAGCCACTGTTGGTGTAGCCATAGCCCCCTGCAGCCGCTCCATCACCTGGAAACACAACAGTCAGCAGTCAGAGACAGACAGCACCACTGGAGCAAGTGTTCTGCATGCTCCTGGAACAGGGACTCAACCTTTTTCTAAGTGCATAAGCTACCCTTCAATATGCAGATAAAGTAAGAGAAGCTAAGGAATGGCTCTAATTTTTTTTTTCCTTGACAGTGTTTTCAGATAAGTTCTAAGGAAATAAATCTGGGAACTTCATGGAGATGTGAACGAAACATTGAGGCCATTATACGTGGTAAATCAAACTGAAAATAGGCAAGTTGAGACTGTTCTCTAACAAAGAAAAATATCACTCAATCACACATTTAAAGGAGAAACTGTACTATGATCACACAAGTATCTTTATAAACAAGACCTTAGAGCGGAAGCCAGGCCTCTGAGCAGAGCACTGCTGTTTCAGCCACCATTTTGCAGTTCTATTCTCACTCCTGCCTTTTATTTTGGGTGATGGAGCTTCAGGACTGTTATCCAGACAACTGAGTCAGCACAGTATGAGGGGCAGAAGGGAATGAAAGCTGCTCAGCCCCACACATTCACTTCCTCCAACCTCTGATAAAGATCTCCCACAGACAGCAGTTGGACAGCAGCATGGGAACAAAAGAATTAAAGTCATGTCCAGTCAAGACAAAAATCAGTCTTAGATCTCC
Source organism: Polioptila caerulea (assembly GCA_013397295.1). Taxonomy (NCBI): domain Eukaryota; kingdom Metazoa; phylum Chordata; class Aves; order Passeriformes; family Certhiidae; genus Polioptila; species Polioptila caerulea. The sequence continues at coordinate 926,340 of VYXF01010451.1, forward strand.
AATCTAAGAATTGAAAACAATGAAGACAGACCAAGACTTAGAACAGCAACCAGAAAAGTACTATAAGCTTTATGATAAAGATCCCACTAGATTAATTCAATATAATCCAGTTATAACATTGATAAATATTTTTTTAAATATAAATAAATGTTTTCTTGCCTAGTCAGAATGGAACATTAAAATTAAATGCCTTTTAAATACACTTTAAAGACTTTTTTGTTTGGGTGGATTTTTTGTTTTTGAGGAAAAAAGGAGAGAAGAGACACCAACCACATTCACCTGGAGAGCTCTGTCTCAGAAAGCTTCATTGTATGCTTGGCATACATAATATTAATATTTTAAAATAGAGCATTATAATGCTATTTTGCTATCTTATAATTACCCATTAAGTCATCCTTTAGATCTAAGTAATAAAGATTTTTTTCATTTGTATTGTAAATTGTTACTCTGTAAGTTAAGCTAGACAGATCTTCAACAAGACTGAATCACAGAATCTTCTGAGTTAGAAAGGACCCTCAAGGATCATCCAAGTCAGCTCCTGGTACTGCACAGGACCATGTTCACAAGTCACACCATGTGCCTGACAGTGTTGCCCAGATGCCCCTGGAACTCTGTCAGGTTTGGTGCAGTGACTTCCCTGGGGAGCCTGTTCCAGTGCCCAACCACCCTCTGGGTGAAGAACCTTTTCATAATATCCACCCTAAACCACCCCTGACACAACTCCAGGCCACTCCCTCAGGTCCTGTCACTGGGCACCAGAGAGAGGAGATCAGTGCCTGCCCCTCCTCTTCCCCTCACAAGGAAGTTGTAGACTGCAATGAAATGTGTGTTTTTATTTCATCACAGTGAGTCAAGAACCCTTTTTACCCTGACCTAAATTAAATGCCTAACACAGAAATGTAACTAAATATTATGATTTATAGAGTCAGGGTTGTTCTCACTGTGTCTGATTTTACAAGTGCATCTAACTACAGTGCTTCTTACCAAGTGACACATGATTTTGATTATAAGTTAATATACCACACAGCTTCATGCCAAAATACTGAAACTGGGTCTCTTAAATGGACTGTGACAATGTAGACATGAACAAGTGTCCCAAAGCTTTTCAACAGGCACAGCTTCTTCTTTTTATGTCACAGGAAGCACAAGGAAGAAGCCTGGCTACAACTACTCATGGGAAGCACAGAAACTTGAGCATGGCAGTTCAGCAGGCTGTCCTGCCATTGACATGAAACAGGGACATGACCAAGCATAACTGCAAGCTATGAGAGAGGTACCAGGTAGCTGCAGAGGGGCTGGTACCCAGCTTCTATTTCCAGCTACTAAATTAAAAAATAGTTCAGAAATGACAGATGAAATGTCAAGGTAATGAAGCAAGAAACTAAGAAAATTAAGAGTTGAGTTTAGCAAAAAGAGTAGGAGCAATGTAGATTATTAGCAGACTATTAGCAGACTAGCAAACTATTAGCAGATGACCTAGCCAGAGCTGAGATAATTATGTAATTTACTTGACTTAGTGGTATTTATAAAGCAAGACAAGAAAAATATCATATTGTAGAGATGAAGAAACTGTGACTGCAGCTGAGCTCGAAGCTGGCCAGAACCTGGTCAGGGGTTTGGACTGTGCCCAAAGGACAAGTTGCCCTGCTAACAAGAGGGAAATAAGAGGTTGCCATGACAAAGAAGACCACTGGCTCGTTTCAAATCCCACCAACCCATTTCAAGAAGAGAACTGTACAAGAGCAGTCAAACTTTAAACTCATTTTAATACAGAGCAGGGATAGGTGGGGTCAGGTAATGAATATGTATAGGCATGTTGGGTAACTTTATGAATATGTATGGTTTTTGGAAAGAAATGGAGAACCAAAGCTTTGTAAATTTAGCACATGACTCTGGGACATGAGTTCCCTGTGCTCCAGCTCTGCCAATAAAACATACCAACTTTCCTAACTATAACTAGTTGGAGAGTCTGTCTGTGCAGCATAGTTGCATCAGTAAAGCAGAAAATTTTACTGATATCAGTCAAAATTTTACTGTTATCAACTGATAACAGACGTTTAAATGTTTTGCTCAACCTTCCAGAAGATTTTTTCTAAATGCAGTTTCAGGATGATCCTGAAGGCACTGTTTGCCAGAGACAGCCTAAAAGCAGGCATGCTCTTTCTTCGCAATTCCTTGCATAAACATCCATCCCCTCTTCAGAAACAGCACACAGCTGGGTGGCCTCCACTCCAACCAAGAGGGAGCTGACAAAGGAAAGGACTAAGCACTATCAAATGCCCATTTTTTAATGACAAACACCCTAACACTTCTCTTGATTCACTAAGAAGCACTCCCAAGACCTGTTTTATTTCATGAAAATACTACTGCACAACACAAATGTGAAGCATAGGAGTAAATCTAGGGTAGTGTCAGACACACCTGATTTAGCCCTAAATACTTTCTAGGAAGAAGCCCCAGAACTCAGTCATATATTTCAGAGATGTAAACACCTCCTAAGGTTTGAAGTGCCATCACAGCACCCACATGGTTGTAGAACATGACGTGGGAGTTCAAAGTTTCCTTCGAATCATCAACATGACTGCTGGCTGAAAAATGAGGCCTAAGCTGATCAAAACACTCAGCAGGAACTCTGCACGGATTTCTCTTCAACTTGCACCAGATTATATCTGTAATAAATTTGTAATGGTTGAGATTCTTAGTTTTTTACTCCCTGAACATGGCAGGAAAACATAAAGAAGTACTTAAAAATAAAACCCAAACAGTTTCTGAATTTGGAGAGGACTTGACAGAAGAGCAACAAATCTGCCTACCCATGGGAACACGGCTTAAACCAACAGGGTGTTAGAACAACTAAACAACAGCACAAGTAAATGGGGCAAGACTATTTACAAGAGCATGCAGTGACAGGACAAGAGGAATGGGTTCAAACTGAAAGTAAGTTTAAATGCAATATCAGAAAAGAATGTTTACTGTGAGGGTAAGTGAGGCACTGAACAGGCTGCCCAGAGAAGCTGTGGATGCCCCATCCCTGGAAGTGTTCAAGGCCAGGATGGATGGGCCTCTGAGCAACCTGGAGGAAGGTGTCATGGCATGGGGGGGATTGGACCTAGACGGCCTTTGAAGTCACAACCAAACCAAGCCAAACCAAACCCTATGATTCCATGGTAAGACACAAGTCCGAGGGCTGCTCCGTAAACCCAGCTAGGCCAGAAGGAGAGACAGAGGCAGGGGTGGCGGCCTTTCCCCGCCAAAGCTCCCGAGCCCTGCCACAACCCGGCACCCACGGGCACAGCTCCCCTCAAGCCTCCGGCGCCCCCCGCCCTGACAGGGGCCGAGCGCTGCCCGAGTCGCGGCCCGGCCCCGCCGCCGCGCTTACCCAGCCCCGCGCGCCTCATGGCTCTGCGCTAAGCTGCCGCGGGAGCAGCGGGACGAGCAGAAGGACGAAGAAGAGGAGGAGGATGAGGAGGAGGCGGGAGCGCCGCACGGACACGGCGGGGCTTGGCGGGGCCGCCCCGCGCCCTTCACCCGCCAGCGCCACGACAGCGCCACGCGCGCGGCCCGCTGGGTGCGCGCCCGGGGCACGACGGGGCCGCGCGGGGGCTGCTGGGGGCTGTAGTCCCGGCCGAGGGCCGGAACAAACTACCAAAAAATATTAAAATTAGGTGCTGAGAGGGGCTTTTTACTCGCTCCACCGTTTATTTCGAAGTAACAGGCATGCTACTGCAGCATACAGAAACTTAGACTGGAAACTTGAACGTTACATTATTATTGAATGATTTAAGTTTTGTTTTCGAAGATAATTTCTCCTTTTTAACCCCTTGCAATGCTTTAGCACGTATGGGTTTTGTCTGCTTATATGAAAGATGTGACTCACTCTACACAGGTGAATTGAATTTATTTGCCAGGATGATTCCAGAAGGATTTGTCAGTACTCCAATGTAAAGCAAACCCCACTGAGTCCATTCAGAGTTTGCTATTTCAGGTGTGATGTCCACTGGACTAAAGAAGCTGAACTCCCTTTCCAATACAACAGGCTGCCTTCTCATAATTTGCTCTGGTGTTTGTGTTCTGGTAGGAACTACGACCCTCAGTACTGGACCAGCACCTGCTTGTGTTGTACAAGGTCTATAAACACAGACCACAGCTCCTGCTCCAGCCAGCTGGCAGAGCACCAGGAGTCTTCACCTAGGCAGGCAGAGTTGTAGAAGGAAGAATGAAATAGTTCTGCTCAACAAGAAGGCCCATGGCATCCTGCTGGCATCCTGCTGACTGACCTGTAATTGCTGTAAGACACCCCAAGTCTCCTTTTGCATTCCTTTTGAATGAACCCGCAAATAATTGCAGCATTTATTTTCTCTCCATTTGCATAAGTTCATTTGAGACCTAAGTCTTGTATCTGTCCGACTTCAGGACAGACACTGAGAAGCGGCTGATTTATTTACTTCTCTATCACCTCTGGATGCCTATGTCTCAAACAGCATCACAAAGAGTAAAGTCAGTTAATGCAGAAAATGACTCATTATTTAATTTTTGATAATTTAGGCAGTTTATCAAAAATTTCAAGTACAGCATCATTTGCACATCTAAAACAGAAGAGAAGGCCAAGGAGAATAAATGAGCTGCAGAGCTGTCCCCTGTAGTGTTCACTGTGACACTAATCTCCATGGGATTCTGTCTGGAACTCAGCAATTCTTACAGGAATTTGCTAGCTGCCATTATTGATAACCTGAGACTTGATTTACAGCAATTCAGGGAAATACATCAGTTGTTTCAAAGAAGGGAAAAGTGCTATCACCAGATTGAAGCTCAAGGATTTACCCCTTTGAGTTAAAACCATCTGAAGTTCATAGATGGGCCCATTTCTTACCATTCTGGAACAAAGAGGTCTCTTAAAGGATTGTATGCTTAGAGCATCAAAATTTAAATGTTGCAAAATTTACAGAAAATCAACAAATTCTGAGAAAACTTTCTTCCTGAGTGCTTCAGATTTGAACTAGGGCTCTGTTAGGAGCAATGTCCTCATCCTCACAATTTTTGAAGAAGGGCTAGTGTGACAGTCTATACAACAAGTAATTGATCAGAGAGTTAAAACTGAAGTTTTAGGAGGCAGTAGGAAATGTCTTTTCATAACAACTGGCCTGACTCTCTCTCTTTGTTGGGTGTAATTTTATGTACATTTTTGTCTTCATACACCATCCAAGAAAATTATTGCATTTGGTGACATTGCTATATGAAATGATTTGTCTTTACAGTATTTGCATATTATATCACCTTCTTCTTTCCCACATGACCCATCTTCCATTTTTCAGTAAATATGGATTTATATGTAACTAGGTAAAATCTATCTCTCTCGGCAAGGATTGTAGTTATAATTCATGTTAAGGGGCTCATTTTTCATTTTTATTTACATTTTCTGTAAAATAAAATTCCAATTAACCACATGTAAGGTGTTCACAACTCATATTGTATAGATATACAATCTCCTTATGATATTGTGAAATAACATCTTGAGTCTATATGCAATTTATAAATATCACATTCAATTCTACACTTTCTTACAGCAAAGCATGAGAATGATACTGACATGATTAATGTTTCAAATCCATTTTATTTATACTGGATTTATGTTTTTTTCATGCATTGGAAGTACCTCATAGGAAAGTTAATTGTGTAGATCTCGTGGCATTACAATCAGGAAATCGTGATTCTGTCTCATAGCAGAGGCTGAACACAGAGGTCAACTGGGCATCATTAATATTCGCCATGTTTATGTTATATTTCCATGGAACAGCTTGTTAATGATTTCACAGAACAAGTCTGTGAAATAAACACAGTTTCTCTGTCGGTGTGATTAGCTGTAGTGCTGTTGCCTTTCTGGCCCATTCCCTGGCAGCTCGCTGCATGGAGACCCTGCCCTGAACTCCTCAGCCTTGCAAACCAGCTGTGCATGGGGAGCTTGCAGGTGTGGCTGCAGCTGTTCCATCTGCAGTTCTTCCTGCCAGGAAGCCTAAATGAGTAGTCAGCAAGTGGTTTTAAATGAGTGACTCATCAATGGTTTTTTTCATCAGTGACAACATACAGGAAGAAAAAGCACGTTAAAAAAAAAAAGCGCCTGCAAGCTTACCTGTCTTGTCAATGCTTTTACAATCTTTTAATAGTACCCTGCTACAGGTGTGTCATTGTCAGAGACCCTGCTGAGGCAATGTGCATGTCAGTCTCCTTTCTCCAAAATACTAGTGAACAATTTACTGTTTAAAACAAAAATTGTGCCTTTTATAAGAAGAGCATTCCACATGTCCTACCAACTGTCTTATCGCTACTACCATTTTTACTGATTCTTTACTGACTTCTACTGGTTCTCTTCACTGACTCAAATTAAACTAGATGAATATATTTATATAGCAAACAGCCCATAGATTTTATTAGTGGATTACTCCCTGACTCCACTGCAAAAGCAATAAAAAGGGAAAAAAAACAAACACAGGGAAGCTGATTCAAACATCCTGTAAAATCAGTCTTCCACTACACAACTGAAAACCCATGACTCTTACTAACATGATATAAGAATGGCATTATTTTAATCAAATTATTAAATAAGTAACAAGAATTTTTGTGGTTTTACATGTTTAAAAACCAGGTTTTTACAGTCTTCATTATTAACTTGCTACTTTGAACAGTTATAGATTGTGAAAACAGCCTGAGTAGTCACAGACATCATTAGCAAGTTGAAAAGCAGATGTCACTTGATATAATATTTAGTATCAAATATTTCAATCAATGTTTTCTTTAACAGTAAGCTTCAATTATTAAAAAAACCCACTTGCTAATTAAATCTTTATCCATTGTGCAATTAAGTAACATCTGACATTTCTTAATAAAACTAATACATTTTTGACAGAGAAGCAGCACAAGACAACTGACTATTTTAATTAGCCTCAATATCTTCAAAACGGAGTAATGTCAGCATCTTTTATCAGTATCCTTGTCAATTAATATCTTGTTTTGTTCTAAGACTATTTAGCAAATGAGAACTCCCAAAGTGTTTCTGTTCCAATAAACGCAGTCATCATTGGGGACTTTGATCCCATGTTCTTAAGCTGACAAAACTGATAGTGGGCTTAGTATGTCATCAGCCCTGTTCTTCCTGGTTCTATTCTCCAAATAATGCTGTCAAGAAAACCAAATACTGTGTAAAACCACACCTTCTGTAAGACTTTAAGTGGCTGAGGGAGGCTGCTGCTCGTTGCCACCCAGATTGTCAAGCAAAGAATGAGGAATATCCAGAGGAATAGTATGTGCAGTCATCATGCAAATTATTTAATGATGAGACCGTATGTAAACCACTGCAAGTACCGACAAATCCATTGCTGTCACCCATTATGATGATTCAAAACTTTGTTAAATACTGCCAAAGAGGACCATGGCTGTTTCTGGTATTAAAGCTCTTCCATCATAGTTGGCACCTTCCTTCTGGAATAAGATTTGGACTCAAGTCGTTTTGTGTTCTAACTAATTTTTTTTTAATGATGATTTTTTAATAAGACAGTTATCAAGTACCTGCAAAAATAACTTCATTGTTTTTAGAAGATAACCAAAAAGATACCTACCTGGACAAGATTCTGAGAACTCATGTAATCTTTTATAAAAACTATGTTTCTGAGAATCAGAGGACCTTCCTTGAATATGTATAACAATATTTATCCCTGCCTAATTATCCTAAGCCTTTCCATACACAGGATCCATTCAAAGGATCATTAACACTTTGTAGCCATAAAGACTTCCTATCTCATAGCTTTGCATATGTGTATGATTACAGGTTGAAAAATCACATAAACCTATCATAAGATTTTCCAAGTCAGTAAGTGTGCTTAGAGCAAAATTTCCAGTTTGTATTTGTATAAAATCGTGGTGGAACACATTCCACGCTATTTTCTTGTTCCTGATTTCAGTATCATCTCCATTTCATGGTCGTAGTAGAGGTCCCTCAGGAAGCTTGGTTTGTCAGACACGCATCAGCAGCGAAGAACCACCTGGGGGAAAGAGAAACAATATCTGTAGTTGCATCAGCAGAAAGTGTCTAGTGAGAAAACATGGTCTTTTTCACCTTTACAACATCTTTTAAATTTTTTAACAGTGAAGGCATCTTTCTTCACACTTTGATATAAGCTGTATTAGGCAAGTATTGAGCTTTATGTTAGCTCATGCACAACGAAATTTAATTATTATTTACCTAATTGCAAAATACTCTGACTATTCTTATTCTCTCCTTCAGCTTTTTAGTATCATAAACTGCTCTGGCTCCTGTTTGATTCTGCAGGGAACACACCCAGAAATCTCTGCTGTATTCTTATAAATTTCTTGTTAGTGCTGTTAAATTACATCAAAATAGAGAAGAGAGGTTATGGATACAACTGCTGTCTCCCTCATACTCTTCATTACGTAGGGCTAGAACTAAAATTTACCGAAGTCATGGAGAATTTTTGTATTGACTTTGGCTTGGGATATAGATTTTTATTAAAAAAACAGCTCTACTGATTCTTTGTCTCCCAAGCAGTGTATGCTGTGTAATCTATGAATAATTCCAGTCATGATTTCTTTCTCAAATATTAAGGTACCATTTCTGATGTCAGCTTTGTCTGGGTAATAATATCAGCTGAGTGAGTGATAAGAATTCAGAGCCATGGCAGCAGCCTGAGCATTAATAACTGTAATGTCTAAAGAGGAGGACTAATACATTTAAAATAAAAAGGGGAAGTCAAAGTAATTTTTCATTTCAGTAGAAAAAATGTATGGGATGAATGAAGCACAGACTCCCAATCTTTCATAAAATGCAATTAAATAGTAATTTGATGATTTGTGTTATGTTTATTTTCACCTTTCAAATATGTGAGAAAGGCTTTCACCTGTTAAAGCAGAGAATTCAATAAAAACGGAGACTTTGAGCATGATGAGTTTCAGTGAAGGGACTGCTATTTTGCAGACCTGCAGAGCATTTTCCTACAGGATATTTTTCAAGACAAATGGAGAATATACCATGCTTGTTTCTTTGTCCAGCAAGGCAAAACTGAGAATGTGACTCAAGATATTGGAGCTAGCTTTGTTCTACCTTTGTGCATGGCCACTGAAGAATTACTTAAGAAAAAAACAAACCATCACGTACTTTCTTCCTAAGAAAACTCTCTTTAGTTTTCTCACGAGTCAACAAATTATGCAGAAGCCAATTTATTTGACAACAAACTAGAGAAGCTAATGCCTGAGCATAAATCAGCAAAAGCTCTTGGAAGCCATCTGTTTTCCAGAAAGACCATTATAAGCAAATTGCCCATTCAAAGCACCTTCATAAAGATCATTTTCTTAGACTGTTGGATGGACTGCAGCAGTGGGGTTAATTACCTGTGCTAGACAGAGCACGGTGCTAATGGGATGATATGACTTCCTACCCCATGGTGGCTCATTCTGAGTTTTCTTGTGTGTTTTTGCATAGTGCTACACTGGGACACAAGAATGCAGATTTAATTCCTGTATTTGTATTGTTTCCTTGATGCAGAGTAGCAAACTGAAAGAAAGTGTAACATTGTTCTCCACAAAGATTCCTCAATGCACTTCTAGGAAAAAGCTATTTTAATCTGCTGAAAATCTGAGCACAATATCTAAATTTTAATTAATTAATAACAAAATTACATCATTTTTTATGGCATGTGATCAAAGACTTAATTAATTATAGTGTAGAAAGAATCCCTATGTTTCAGAATTAAAAGTCATAGGTTCTCTTCATGGTTTTCTGTAAATGTAGCTAAAATCAAACTTAGGTTATATTTTATGCTACACCATGAAGATTCCATCTCCTGCAAGCCATTCACAAACAGAAGTAATATTTACTTGAAAATAACCTCAAAAGTCATTGTCACTTATGTGGTCAAAAAGGACATGATTTATGAGTACAAATTAAATTATAATCTACACATCTATTCCACCACATGCAAACCATCTACACTGACACAAACTGTACTCAGAAACCCATACATGAACAATAACTACTATCCTCTGTCACTCTAGGGACTGTGTTAGACAAAAGGTCTCAAGATTGGGTTAAAGGTTTATACCCCACTTAACCCTAGTTCAAGTGCACAAAACCTGCATCCAATTGTGGATGGCTTGAGGTCCACCAGCCCATATCCAGTGGTGGTTTGCTTCTTGGTTCAAGGTCCACCTGATGCCTTGTTTTGAATTAGGTCCTGGCTTACAGCTCAAAGTCTGTGGGATTGTTCTTCTGTCTCTTACCCTCAGTGCTGGCCTTGGTCTACTGGAACTCCATTCCCTGCTCTTTGACTTGTGAAAAATTAAGCAGATCTCTTAAATACTTTTTCCTTCCCTTTTAGGCTTTGCTAAGGAGACCTTATTCAGTTTGTCCATCCTAGTCAACACCATTGGGTATCTCTGTTGCTCAGATAATCCTTGAATAATCTGTAGTTCTTCATAGCCAAGTAAATATGGATTGGTATTTTTTAATCCTTTTACCTAGATTCCAACTATTTAACTGAACCCTCTTATCCAAATCTCTTCCCTGAAATCCTGAGTCAGGGGTAAGAGCCAGGCTGGTGGTTTTCTGGAGAATATCTTTTCCTGGAAGGGTTCAGGAAGGATGGAGAGGACACTAGACACAACAAACTCTACTCAGAGTGGTATTTCTGAGTTGAATCCAAATACTAATTACTTGTACTTCTGTTGGAAATTCATAAAGTTAAAATACAAATTCTAATTTACTGGAGCAATGCTGAATGAATGACCATATACTCCACTGGTGTATAAGAAAATGTAGACAGCATATCTGAATTTCACATTCATGAATATTTAGTTATAAAGATGATTCTTCTTTAAATGAGATTAATAGGATAACCTCCTTCATTAAAATAAAAGTTGTTATTCAATGTGACTCTCTTTTAAGTTATGTATTCCATAAATGTAAAAGTTATGCTTTAGGAATAACTAAATGATGTATACTGGTACCCTAGTTAGAATCCCTGTTTCCTGACAGGATACATGGTCATGGATCTGGCTTCAAAAGCTCCTCTGAGGGCTTCCTGCTCAGTATTGTCAGCAGTATAAACTTTAGACCACATTCTTCCTTCATAAGTCAGCATAGATCACAGACCCCAGCAAATGTAGGGGTGATTCTGGCCCCAAGATCATGTTTTACAAGATGCAGTTTTCTGTGTCTTGACAAATCATTACCAGCTACAATGTGACTGACTGTATATTAATCACAGAATATCCTGATTTTAAAGGGTCCCATGAGGACAGCCTCAAGAATTACACCACATGCCTGTGACCAGTGTCCAAATTGCTTCAGGCATTTTCCAGAGACTACAGTTTTTAAGAAATTAATAACAGAAAGAAGCCTGGAAAAACCAACAAGACCAGAAGCAAAAAAGGCAGGTCTGAGGCACCTGGTTCTTGTGCCTGGCATTTGCTTGACACATACAGGTCAGCTCATCCTGTGCCAGATGTCAGACTGGAGGGCTGGAGCCACAGCTGGTGTGCAGTTGGTTTGCTGTCAAGTGTAACATACCCAGCGTGTGCCATGTGTGTGCAAGTCAGAGTGCGTGTGCACACTGAATCCCCCTCTCTAGGATGTGATTCATGGTCTTCATTAATCATAGGAAACACAAAATATCCTGGGCCAAGTCTCAGAGAAAATCTTGGTGACCTGCCAGGAGAGCAGGTCTGGCTCTCATTCTAGGTTTGTGCCTCCCAATGGTGATGGTGATGGTGATACATGAGAAGTGAGACAAAAATTGTGCTCACATGCTGCTGCTGGGAAAGGGGCAGTATTTCCTCATTTCTCTTGCAGCACAAAGTGCAAATGACAGCTCAGAAAATGTTCCTAGAAAGTGATATGCAGGATGGAGAGGGTGGATGATTGGATTCTAAACTTGGAAAATAAATTCGGGGATGGAGCAAAAAATATCTGTTTCTCTTTTTCCCTGTCACTAAAATGTTAATTTCTTGCCAAGGATGTTAAGAGGTGTATTTAATAATTTTCACCAATATGCTCTAATGTCTTGAAATGTGGCTTAGGAAAGAAAAGTTTTATTCATAGTCAGTGAAAGAATAATGTCCACTATTTTTGTTGCAGTAGAAACAAATGACCAGATCTATCACGTAGATTACACAGGGAGACATGATTCCTTCCTCAGAGTCAGTGGGAGGGGCATGAAGCTTTTTTGCATTCCAATAGAGTCAGATGATATGGTTCATCTTGTATATTTTATAGAAAGGCACGACAGCTCTCCTAGATGCCTTTTAACTCTTATGACTCCTGTAGTTATCCTACTGTAAGCATTAAATTTATGCCATATTTTAGCAACAAGGAGGCCATTTGAAGGAAAAAAATATAGAGAACTGCAAACTGAATAGAAATACATGGATATAATATAGTATATAAAATATATATTTTATATCTGTCTTTAAAATAAAGTGATTTTTTTTTTTCACTAGAAATAATGTACATTTGACAAAAGAAGCTATATGCTTTGTTTTGATGTTGTTGCACTGGAATTTCCAGTTTTATGAAAAAGATACAGAATGTGTAGATGAGTTTGCAAAAATAATGTTCACACACATCACCAAACAGCTATATACAAAGAGCTTATGTGTGAGGATCTCCAAGGTCATGTTTTGTTATGGACTAGATACAAATTCTGTGTGTGCACTTGCTGGTAATAAGAATCTATTCTTAGGAATTGCATGATTTAAGGAGCAAAAGCTTATTTTAGGAATTATAAAGAAATATTTGATATCAATCACTCTTTAACAGATTCATAAGAATTTTTGGAAATTTATGATGCAAAAATGCAGCACGGACAAAAGGTCTTCAACTAGTTATAATTAAGAAATATAGTTAGGAAAGTTCATATATTTATTGCAGCACTGGGCACACACGAAAATAGCTTCCCAAAGGAGTGTGCCAAATCACAAGCTTTTGCTCTCTATTTAATCACAAAAATCTTACATATTCATATGATTACCTCATATGCCAACACATATGCATTACCTGACCCCACCTACCCCTGCTTTGTATTAAAACAAGGTCAAAGTCCTTTCATGCCTGCTCGGTTCTCTGCTTGAAATGGATTGGTGGGTTTTTAAAGGAGTCTGGGATCATTGAAGAGGAAGTAACCAATCTCTTCATCAGTCTAAACTTTTCACCTCTGTCGAGTTGGAAGAACTGGTGATCCCTTGGGCATAGTCCATGTTCCCCAGCCTGGTTCTGGCCAGTCTTGTGGTTGTGGTTTCTTCATCTTTACAATGCCCCCATCCTCCCTATCCTGCCTCTCCAAATATAACAAAGTAAAGTAAATGATACATTGTCTTAGCTTTAACTAGCCCATCTGCTTATAATTTCCTAGTTATCAATAATCTGCATTGCTTCTACTCTTTTACTAGGCTCTTAATTACTCTATGCTGCTTCTATCCCTCTAGCTAAACTTTTAACTTTTTAATTTTCCTAGTTTCTTGCTTCATTTAGGTGAAGACAGTTAAAAAAAAGTAGATTTGTTCTATTGTATACTATAAATTGTTTTTTTCAAAGGAGTTGAAAAAAACAATTAATGTATTTGTCCTGGTTTTAGGGCAAATTTGGGAAGAAACCTCCAGATGGGGGTCCCTCTAGAAAGCAAATCCGAATGCCACCGCCCCCCCCCAACTGGTTC
>VYXF01010451.1:940284-983830 GCA_013397295.1 Polioptila caerulea
GGGGATACAATTCAGCATCAACCCAGGACATTCCACCCCTTATCCCCATATCATCAACTTAATACCAGCACTAATACACATTCTAACTCTATGCACACACATATACAGTATACAGCTATATATGGACCATGGCTGTGACGTTCAGCAAGCAATATTTACACACAGTTCTCACCCAACAATCAGATCTCCCTGTGGTACACATCGTGTTATTCCATCTTTCTGCATTATCCACCATGTGCAACCTGGTCCCTGAGCAAAGACAACCCCACGGATGGGTTTGTCTGTACTTGAGGCAGAATTGATCCAAACTGTCTTCCCTAACAAACCTCTGACATGCACCACAGCGCCTGACCTTCCCTGCATCTCCCACCCAGTGATTGTCACAAAGAGGAAATCCATCTCTCCCTTATGGCACTGCCAGCAGGGAGGGAAGCAGCCAGCAGCACTCAGAAGGATCCCTGCACCCTGATGTGCTCAAAGGTGCAGGGGTTTCTACAGGAGGAGAACTGATGACAGAAGAGCTGCCCATTTCTCTGCTGTTTCAGGCTGAGCTTCTTCAGCATCAGCTGCTCAGGTGCCCGTGGCAAGGGTACTGGGATGAGCACGCCTGTTGTCTCCACTTTTGGCCAAGCCAAGCAGCAGCCTTGGTGCTGGTGCCAGGGAACAGAGAGAGAAGGAAGGGGTAAAAGAGGGACCTTGGGAGCTGCCTGATGTGTAGTCTTCTCCAAGCTTTCCTGTGAGCAATGAAGGCAATGAAATCTTTCTCTTCTGGGCTTTTTTTGTTTGTTTGTGTAGCCTAAAAAGGTTAAGAACTTGCAAAACATCTTTCCTTCCACTGGTGTGATATTAGGGTTTTTTTCACTAGTCAGATGTCTGCAGGACACTTGTGGGAATTCAACACCAATAAGGCCAGAAGCCTTTTCAAATTCAACAGCAATTAGCTATGTCTTGTGTTCAAATGGATTCAAGTACAGAATGCAGTATCACTGGGAGACTCCTGGGATAAGACTCCTCTCCTGGAGAAGTGATGGGGAAGAAGGGAGAGACACCTCCTTAGACTGGAAGAAAATATGTGGAGGGATAGAAATTACTTAAAGCCTTGTGCATGGTCAGTACAAATACAAAAGCAAGGAAGTTATGCTTTGTAGATGTGCTGAGGGAGCTGAGATATTCAACTGAGCCTACCCAGCAGAATTCTCAAAAGGTGTTGAATCCTGCTGGACTTCACATGCAGGGGATGTGAATATTGTAGGCAGCTGAAAATGAGAGTATGTTCCTTTAGGGGTGACTTTTGCAAAGAGGTTAATTAGATGAGTTGTTACATCTTAACTTTGATGTTCTTTAGTGAATTGTTTTGTACAAAACTGGTTTTCAGGCATCTCTTGTATGAACTGTGATAGTAATCAATTCTAGCCAAGGCTTTTAAAATAGTCCAACTCACTGCCTTCAATCATTTAAGAGCTTTTTTTTTTTTTTTTTTCCAGAGACTCTGGAGAATATTACCTTGAAGTCAAATAAAACTGTTTACACATATTGTGAATGATCAGCAAAACAATTAAACTTCTTTCTGGGAGATCATAATTCATTGACAGTTAGGATTTTATTTAATGGAATACTAACAAGGATTTTAAATGATATTTAATGGATTTGAAAAGGTTATTTTCTTTTCACAGCTGAATTATTAGTAGGTTTGTACTGAGTTACAGGGTATCATAATTATTTTTACATCAGTAATGACTTTCTAACCTCAATTAGCAGGAGATCAGAAGCCACACTCCAAATCTTTCACTGAAATGCAGTTGTCAGCTATGTAAATGACTTTATAAATATGTCCTAAAAATGGAAATGATTTGTGCAAATTAACCTGAACCACAGTGAGTGAGATTGGAAGTATAAGCAATAACTCGGTGGTATTGGGAGGCATTGAAAAGTATGACTTGGAGAATGAGCTGAGTTCCACCAGAGGCAGGAAAGGAGACCTGGCAAACATTTTCAGGAGTACCAAAGATAGAGAAGGACATCTCTTCTGCTCACCCTCTTTCCTTCTAAAGTATTTTTTTCATTCTTAGATTGTTTCCTCTCATATAAAAAGAATCATAGTTTTAAATATATTCTCGCCAACTGGAAAAACCCTACTACAAACAGAAATAGATTTTAAATTATTACATTAATTTTTCATGCTCCTTAGTGGTAGCTGGCTCTTATAAAGATTTGGAAAAATTATAAAAATCTTTAAACCTTTCGCTTTGAATTATTTGAAAGCTTGTATTCTGGCAAAAAGAAATGTAAATCTTTTTTCTTCCTTCAAAATTCCTGAATATTTGCTAATATTTGCTCTTTTATCTATTATATTAAAGACTCATTATAAGCATCTGCTCTGAATTTGCTTTAGTCATTGATTATTAATTTCTCACATACTTTCATGTGAGCTCAATTACTCAATGTCTTTCAGTAGGTTTAACTCAGTAGAATCTGCAATTGCTGCTCCTTGAACAGTTTTTATTTAGCCTGTGTTCATACAACTTGGGTGGAATTTCTGATGCAAAAGATATTAAGAGGTATTATTGACCTTAAAGAGCACAGATTTTTGATCCTAAAATGAAAACAAATATCTGAAAGAGGATCCAAAAGAGGACCAGAGGGATGTCTGATGTGAAGCACATTCAGGTGTTAGGTTTTAGCTTCTACATATGCAATAGTAGATAAGAAAGATACACCTTGCTCAATTCTAACAGACACCTATCTCTTCTTTGAGAAATAGTGACTCTATCCTAGATGCTTTCTTGAAAGATTTACTCATCCTTTTAAGCTATTGATTCTGAAAAGCAGAGAACTTTGTTAAATGAATTCTAGTTTCTGTCAAGATACATGTATAGCAAATGGTGGCTATTTCAGAAGTTGACAATTACAGTAGCTTTTTTAGGCCAGTGCCACTTAATAATTATTATTTCATAAAATATGTTTATCTTCTAACTTTTTTGTAAGCATTTTAAAGAAGTTGTCTGTTCACTGTTAAAATATTTCATGTTAATGCATTCCTATCTTCAATATGAAAAGTTCCAAGATAAGCTGAGATATTGCATCAAGTTCTACAAAGTATTTGTAATGTTAAATTTCCCTAAGTATTGAAAATTGGAAGGGACCTTGGGAGGTCAACTGATCCAATCCCATGCTCAAACAGAGTCACAGCCAGAAAGCTGCCAGGACAATGTCCAAAAGCACTTTGAATATCTCCAGGGATGGGGAAAACGTATCGATTATCTTTTGTCTCTTAATGACTCTTACAAGTACTCTGAAAGCAGGCTTAGCATTTTTGAGAAAGCCTCAAGGACACTTTGGACTACTTCAGAGCTGTGAAATACGCAGTGATTACACTGTGTAGAGAGGAGTTCCCTTAGAGTCTGGGTTGAGATTCCTGAATCTCAAGTGGACACGCTGAAATGGTTCAGTTATGTCTTAGGTTTATTATTTGTCTCCTACTGTGTTTCATATGTTTCATTGGGAGAAATCTGCTGAGGAATTTAATAAGCAGTTATATTTTTTATTTGAGCTTTCAATTGTATTTCCAGTCCTGCCTTTTTATCAAACACACAGCAGTTTGCTGACAGAATTCACTGCTTCATTTCAAATGCTCCACTTATCACCTGGTTTCTGCTGGATGTTTTATCTATTTTTTAGAAGGCACTTAATCTGAAATACCAAACAGCTTTCTTAATACTGCGTATGTATTAGTCAATATGGCTACAAATAGAAAGCTTGCGCACATCTATTACACCAGGCAAATCTGGCAATCAAAAACTTATTTAGCAGCAATTTCTGATAGCATCAAGAAATAACACTTCTTGTAGGGCAGAGAATTTCTTCAATCTGCAGAAATAAATAGCCCTTAATACACAATTCTGTTGTATGTAGTTTATTTTCTGCTTTTCTTAAACAATGTCAGATGGGTTTGTCTTTTAACAATTGCACATTGGGAAGGGAAATCAGGCTGCTGGGCTGTTTGCTTCTTAGCACAGAATTAGAGCACCTTTACTTTCATTTGACAGATTTGGACTTTTTATACTGTGTGTATAGTATCCTAGCAAGGGTGTGTCTGTTGCATTTCCCATAAACAATTGTTCAATTGTCATCTGCTAACTCACAAAGATCCATGGACCACAAAGATCCACATGGTCAGTGGAAGTGTTAGAAGTAAAAAACCTGCTGAAAACTTAAAATCACATTTTTTCCTATGCCTCCTATGAAATAAACTGGCAGAACTGGTGGAGTACCCCAGTCCAAAGATTAGGGGATGCAGTGGAGTATCCTGTGGTTGTGTCAACTGACCACATAATTAAACTCAAGGGCTGCGTTCTCAATTAGCTATGAGTGTACTGGTCTTTGAATTTGCACAGGTGTAATCTCTTGAGCTATCACACACAATTAGAAAACGATAGCTAAGTGCTGCAGAATGACTCACAAAAAGCAGGAGATGGCAATGCTGGACCCAGCAGCAGCAGTGAGGGTGCAATAATGACAGCACAAGAACCACAAAGGAGGCTCTGGGAGCAGATTCTGTGCTCAGAAAAAGGGATTGCTTGTATTGCCATAGTTGTGACCTATACATTCAAGCAGTCTGCAAACCAACATATGCATGGCTGTATGTCCAGCGAGTGAGAAGTGTTTCTGGGGCTGTTGTCTGGTCACTCACAAAAAGCTAAGTGATATAATTTGGTTTGACAAATACATTTAAAATGAAGAAAATGCTCCAGACTGGTACTTGCATAAGTAATAATTGAATTTTATTAACAATATTCTGAAACAGTTTTATGAATGATTAAGAAATAATTAACGAAAACTATGAAAAATCTCTTTCAGGTCAGTATTCCATAAGGAAAAGGCAACAATAATTGTTTATGAAAATGAGCACCTCAAAGGTGATATATTCACCTATGGACTGTTGAAAGGATGTGAAACTACAAGTGTTTTACAGAGTCCTAAAATACTACAGACAGAAGTAATTATATACCTAAATTGTAGTACCCTAGACAGAGGAGTGAAAAAGTTAATCTTTTCATCTATGCTGCATAAAGATTTTTTTACTGCTACTAGGTCAAAAAGGAAATACATTGTTTCCTATGTTAATATTTACACACTATTTTACACATCAGAGATATGCACAGATATGTTGTTAGAGTCGACTAAATATTGGGGATTTGTGTTCATTTACATTGTGTGGCTTTTCAGTGTTTGTTTAGTGTTTGTCCAATAAATTCAGGAATCATAGCTGATTTATTATTTATATCTACTCAGGGCCCAGGCTGCAAGTCTCTCTCCTGTGGTTTACAGAACTTTTGCAGTATTCTTCTTGGTGTCAGGCTTCCACATGCAAGGGCAATTAATCTATACTGAAACAATCTCAGAATATATGGAGAATATAGAAAGACACGTGTTTCATGTATGAGTACCTAAGTAAGTGTTTACAAGTCATTTTGTCAGAAAGACCACAGCTTTTCTCAACTATAACCATAAATTATACCTTATTTCTCTAGGGTTTACTACTTTTGAGGCATTTTCCAAGTAATTTTTAGACTGTTGAATGTCTGCTCAGAGTGACCATCAAGTTTACTGCACACAGGATTGGTTATGCATTATCACACATTGAAGTGGGTGTCTAAGTCTGCAGATGTTTGGATGGCTGGAGCTGCCAGGGGCTGAATTGGTTCATCTTCAGTCCTTACACTGGGCAGGTTGCAGCTGTGTCTGAAACATTTTGCAGTCCTAATAATTTCCTTCACATTGTATGAATAATGCAAGAAACTCTGTTATTTCTGCATTGTGTTGGAAAATAAAGACCTGAAAGTTTAAAAAGAGATGGGGGGGGGGAAGTGTGTCTCTGAAAGAGGGATTTAGGCAATATTTAGCTTTCAAATCCCAAACTGCAATTTCAAGAACCCCTCCACAGCTTCTGTCTCATAATGGACACACTTAAACTCCTAAGCCCCCCAGTCCTCTGGACTCTTTAGTCCTTCTACTCAGACTCAGAAGCATTTCTGCTTGGACAAGGCTGACCTCCTCAGGAATTTTCAATTTAAGATCAGATGCATAAGTCTTTTAGTGTGTAGCAGCCAATACCCTTACGTGGCTACTTAATTGCTGCATGGAATACTTAATCTCATATTACCACTCAGGTTTTATAGCTAATCTAATTTAATTACTTTTTTTTTTCTGGAAATGTTTACCAATAAAAGTGATTTTTAACTAAAATATCATTGCTTCTGCAGTAGTTTGAAAATATTAGCTTGTATGAACTCACAAAAAGGTTCCTTCCTCCCACTTTTTTCTTAGCAATTCTTGTTGATATTGACAAAGTTTTTGCTCATGGACTATAGGTATAAGTTTTGGTATTCTGACCTTTAATAAGCTGAATAAAACATAGGGAGTAATCATTATGAAGACAGCAGATTTCAATTATGAAAAAGGGAGTTGCTGGAAGGGTGAAATCTTAGTCACACGGAAGAAATCCTCTGGGTATAGAGATCCCCTTGTCCATAGTCTTCATTCCAATTTGAGATATATACCAGCAACTGTGATAAAAATTTGGGCTGTCTTGAATGTCTCAAGGCTTGAGAGCTCATTTAAAAAAAAAAAAAAAAGGAGATGCTTTAAAGAGTATACACAAAAATACCTCAAAGTTTGAATGAAAAAAAATCCTAATTAGGATCAAAAATGATACATATTTCTGACAGACACTGAAAGAGAATAACATTTACTGATTTGATTGAATCTACCACTTTTTTCCTCTTCATTCTAACCAAATAATATATTTCAAATTTGACAGCTCTCTATATTATGATCTCAGACACATTCCAAAATATGTGGGCATATATAAATTTTAGGTGAAGTCTGACTCAGAATTTTTTTTTTTTTCTGATAAGTGTTTGTACCTTTGGGTAAGGGAAGTTCTAGAGGTGTGACACTTGTGAAGAAAAATGTGAAAATAGCTATTAAAATAATTCTTCATGTAACTATGCTTAAAAATATCCACTGTTTAAGCTACCATATGAGTGGCCTTCACTTTCAAAAGAGATGTCTTATTTTCAGAAACAGAGAGTCACTGGAAAACCTTGTAGAGATAGTGCTTTTGTTTTCTGTCAGATGACTGAATCTAAATGCATAATACTATTATAGATATGTCCTCCTGTAGATTTAAAATGTTGTAGAAATACCATATGGTAATAGAAGCTGATTTTTATTTTTAAAGAAAAAAAAAGTTGTTATTTAATTCAAATGAGAAACCATTAAAATATAGTCCAGCTTTTGGGGGTTTGGGATTTTGTCTATGTGTATGTTTTATGAATCCATAAAATAGCCTGTGCTTTTCCTTTGAGTATTATGGTGCGTGTTTGTGATTACTGNGATTTTTATTTTTAAAGAAAAAAAAATATTGTTATTTAATTCAAATGAGAAACCATTAAAATATAGTCCAGCTTTTGGGGGTTTGGGATTTTGTCTATGTGTATGTTTTATGAATCCATAAAATAGCCTGTGCTTTTCCTTTGAGTATTATGGTGCGTGTTTGTGATTACTGAGTTTATTTCCTTTCTCATCAATGTGCTTATGATTTCCAAGGGGGGGCTATTAGCAAGTCATTAGGAGCTAACAGCAGGTAAATTAAATACATGTAAAGAGCCACATGGTTCTGCATTTACTAGGAACAGTTGCTCAAGAGAGAAAAAATGCAAGGCTTGAAGAACTCACAAAAAGTAATGTTGTGTAAGTCTAGAAGTGACAAGTTTACCATGTTACCAAACTTCTGTTTGGGTCCCTTCCAGCCTCACCTGTTCAGTGATCATAGGCAGCAAGGTTGTGATTATCTGTGACTGTGTTATGATTGAATTTCTTTTGCCACAGGAATGTGTGAGAAGTGGTTATTCTCCTGGCCATTTCCCAGGGTATGAAACTGAGAGAGGTGATCATGGGTGGGAGTTTCCAGGGCTGAAGGTGAAGCCTTAGCCCTGTTTTATTTTGGGTTTTTTTGGTATTTTTTTCCCGTCCTGGGTGTACTGCTTCCCTCTTTATTAGCAGAAAACATTATGGGATATAGGACAAAAAAGTGGTTGCCAAATTTCATAACTTGCAGTCTGGACTAGATTCAGCTGACTATTAGCTGATGTAAATTCTGACCCTAGAGTCTGTTTTAAACAAAAATTGAACAAAATCTGGACTTACAGTTTTGGTGTTCATGAAATTCTGTTGTAGCCTGAACTGAAGAGTGGTTTACAGATTTATAACCTGATTAATGTCTGCAGTCCGTCCAAGTAGTGTGTTGGTGGAATATTATTGACAGTATCTAGTATGAGTTCTATGAATGCAGAAAGTTAAGGCACATAATGTACAAATCACTTGTTCAGGCCCATTTAAAATGTCAAAGGGAAAAAATAGAATAAAATTCAGAAATAGAGAGTTCCCATCTTTTACCAAATAAGCTGAATTATCTGTGATTAGGGAAGAAAGACTACCCTCAAACCAGATATTTTTTCTGGACTACTAAAGCATAATTTGTGCATTCTTTAATAAAACTAAAATATGTTAATTTTGTATGCCTTCATATCTTAAGATTCCAGTAAAAACAGTAAAGGTGAATACTGAATATAGGATGAGGAGTACAACTGAAAGCTTGCTGATGAGGTTTAATTCAGGAAATTGTTAGCTGCCTTTTCATAAACTCTTTCTCTGTTCTTTTTAACTGACAAACTTCCTTTGTTAACCTCAACTAGATATTAATAAAAAAGAAAAAGTGGCTTAGAATTGTACACCCCATGATAATTCAGGCATGTGGTGTGCCTGCAGTGAGACATGCATGCCCTCAGCAAGCAAAGAAGAGATCTGATTTCATTTGCTCTAATCAACAATGGCTGAGAATCCACTGTGGTTTGGGGCCTAATTAGATGATTGTTAATTGCTTAATGTGTTAAGGAAAAGTTCATGATACATAAGAGAATCTTCTGTTGCTGATTTCAAAACCCATGAGTAATCCTCAGGATGAGCAATGGGACCACGGCTGACTCAGCTCTATGTCGTGTCTATTAACTCATTAGTAAAGCAAGAAGATGATGAATTATTCTGGGGAGAACTCGAGGGGAAAGTGATTTCCTTTGCTGTTAGTCAAGACAGAGCAATGAATGTGGCCTTACTTTGATTTGGTGTTCCTGGTATACTACAGGTATTCACTGTCCTCTATCATCTTCTCCTTCAACATCTGCTTTGTGCTTGCCCTGCCAGTCATCAGTTAGAAAACATGTAGACTCTGGCTCGGGTTAAACCCAGGAGTAATTATGAAGTACTGGATGCTTTGTAAGCCAGAAGGAACTAAATCAAAGGTAAATTAAGGCAATGGGAAATCCAGGAGGTATGGTCGAGGCTTGTCTTGACCAGGAGCCTGGACAGAGGAAGGGATAAATTAGAGGAGCAGAGCCACTGGTGCAAGTAGAAAATGATTTTTAAGCCACTCCTGGATACAGACTGGTGTGGGGTAAGCATTTCCATGGTGACATTTAAGGAAGCAGAACAGACCATGTCTTTGAGAGGAAAACTTTCTTTTATTCCTTTTCTTGTTTTGGAGGCAGAGATGCATAAAGGTTTCCAGAACTGAGAGGTGGGAAAAAAATTAGTTGGGATCAAAAAACTGTTGCCTTATGTAATTCTTGACCTTTTTACCTTGTTCCTAAGTAAGTTATAATTATAGTCTGACTTACAGAAAAAACAACTGTTTGAAACATAAAATAGCTGAATACTGATTTACAGAAATGTCAAAATTTATGTATTTGATGACCTCAAAACATCTCTTTCAATGTTTTTATTATTTTACTAGAATTAAATACTTTTAGAAAAGAGCATCAGCTTCAATGGGTGCATTTTTCATTTTAAAAATACTTAGAGTTGGAAATAAATAGATTGGGGTTTTTTTAATTTTTAAGTGTTCTACATGTGAAAGATATGTGTGTTCTTTTGCTAAAGTGCTCATAACAAAACACCACTATGTTATTTTCAAATCCAAAGGAACACAAAGGCTACTGTTCAAATTGGATTATCTGAAATCAGCATATACTTAGATCAGCTCATTTATGTACTGTGCTGAAATTAATTGTTGCAGGTTTTGTGCCAGTATTGGACAGTATGGCCTGTTGTTGACCTTGCAGAGCTGGTAAATGTATTGTTTTTTATTTTTCTGAAGAATGGTATGTATATCCTACTGAGCTCGTATGAAGGAAGCGATGTTTTGCATCTCCATAGTAATTTTTAGGAGTACTTATCTCAACTGTTCATGTAAACCATTTTGCTGTTTCTTCTGCTGTAATTTCTTCTCAGCATACATCAATGGAAAACTATAATTTAAAAGTTCCTACTTCAAAAGATAATAATTTTCATAATATTTGGTGTTCTTTCAAATATGGAAAATTCTCACTATGAAGAGTTTTACAGTTAACACAGTTACAGCTGCAATACACAGTTCAGTCCAGTCAATATCAGAAACGACAAACCCAAATTCAAGACTTCCCACAGGCTCCTGTGAGAGCAGAAATTCATCATCTTGTACTTGCCTGTCTCTCACTAACACTCTTGTAGACAACCCTCTACCTGAGCAAATAACTTCTTGCTTGTTTATCAGCGTGGGCTGTGATACAACATGGTTTTTTTCTCTTCTCTGCTAAAGCATGGATTGCTATAAGTCATCATCTGGGGTTTCTAGCTTTCTAAAGGTGCCTTGCTTGAAACCTATATGAAGAAATGATTTTTCATTGTGCTTACCACTCTGTAACAAATGCAACCTCTACTAGAAGTGTTAGGCTGATTGTGCTCTCTGCGGCTGTTTCATCTGAACTGCACTTTCCCAGAGATCACTGTCAGGTTCATTCTATCACCTGTGAGTCAAAGAAGAGAGAAGTTCAAGCAATGAAGCAGTTCAAATGTCAAAACACGTTTTGGCTAGGCAATTGTAACTGATTATTTGCAGGGTTCATGATCACACTGTGGCCAGCAGTGGAAAAAACCTACTGAGATTAATAATTTCCTGCAAACTATTCAAGATAAACAGTTTGAATGTCTCTGGGAAACAGTCCCTTGTGGCTGTCAGTTTCAATAAGCTTTCAAAACAATGGTCCAAGTCCTTTTCACCAGAAAGTCCTCCATTTTACTGCCACTTGAGAAAAATCAAATAATGTAGGAGACTGTTGGGGGGCTCCNTTGAGATTCACTGATGGCTGACAAAGCTGTTAGTGTCCATTTAGAGTAGAAACACCTGGGCTATTTTGGTTTTTAAATGCAAAGTACTGAAAGTATACCTAATAGATTAAGGTGCTCAGCATCTTGGCAAGGCCAGCCAAGTGTGCAGAATCACTAATGACTTACTCTGAGTCAGTAAACACCATTTTATGGTAAAATTACTTTTTTCAGTCCACGTTATCTAGATATGTGTTCTGTTGGTTGCAAAGTATGGGACTTGAAGAGAAGGTGTTGGTATTCCCAAAACTTGGTTCTCCAATAAAGTTTTCAAATACCCCAGATCATATAGATCAATCAAAAGACAAAAAGGGGATGGGCAACAGGGCTGATCAGTGCAGTCATGCAGCAAAATAAATACCCCATAAAGAAAATTCATACTCCAGACCTGTGCATACAAAAGCAGTGCTCTGTTTCCTCCCCAAATTCTTAAACCTTAGGTGTTTGCTGCCCATGAAAGTCATTGCAGTATTTCTAATTCTAGAACTGCTTTATATAGACACTAATGGTGTAAGCAAGGCTAGCAGAGGCCACTTAAGGAGCAGACTGTGTTCCTTAGCTGCTCTAAACAAAAATACTGATTCCCAATGTTGAGTGACTAGGAGCAGCACAAGCTGTGCACCTTGTGCAAATGCAGCGGGTTCTTGTGTGGAAGTTTTGACCCCATCAGGAACTAGAAGGATATTGAGTGTCGCTCTGCTAGTGGCTTAAATGATGTCTAACTTGCCTTGCTTACTGGTTCAACTCTTTCTTGAATTTAAATAGCTGTTTTCTTCCTAGCTGCACTGTAAAAAACCAAAATAGTTGTGATGACAAATTTAAAGATTAACGGAAGTAATTTTTTTATACTGGAGCTCTATTTTATCAGTAAACTCAGCAGAACATATTAAATAGAGAGCTGTAGTCCAAAATCCCATATACTCCAGTCACATCCTGGAGTTGTTTCTTAATTGTCATAGAATGATGAGCAGTGACACATTTCACGAGACCAAGTTGCTCAGAGTCCCATCAAAACTGTCCTCGAACACTTCCAGTGATGCGGAATCCAAAACTTTCTGGGACAACCAGTTCCGGGGTCTTACCACCCTCACAGGGAAGAATTTCTTCTTAATATCTTTTCTAAATCTATCTTCTCTCAGTTTCAAGGCATTCCTGCTTGTGAATTACCACTCCATGCTCCTGTAGTAAGTTCCTGATCAGTTAAAAATAAAATCTAGATCCTTCATCCCTTCAGTTACGTGCTACAGGTGAAAGAATATTGGGGAGGACAATATTGTCGTGTTGTTTATTTGGTTGGGTTTTTCTGTTTTGTTTTGTTTTGATGTATTTTATGCTTTCTGACATGTACCAGTTGAGGCATCTTAGAAATTATAAGCCATTCAGAGTCTTAAGGGAAATAATTCAAAAGAAAATTGGTATTTTAATCTTATGCTTCTTACAAAATTGTGAATGTTTGTATAAGATTCCTCAAAGAAATTTAGGCAAATAAATATCTGTAATGCTCCACAAATAAGAGCAAAGATAACAGGATTTCAATTGCATGTAGGCAAATTATTTGTGTGTGTGTAATGACTGCCTAAACAAATAGGCACTTGAGCATGCAAGTGATAATTATGTATGGTAATGTCTTGTTATCTACCAAACCATGTATCTTGCATGAGTAAGTGCTTTTTGTGTAGGAGCATATTTGTGTAACTTTTGCAAAGCTTTTCCTCAGTCTGCTCATGGGAGAAGGTTGATTCACCAAATGTTTGGGTGCTTGGTGCTCTCTGCAGCTTATGCCCATCTGATTCAATTTGCCTGTTTTTGATAATGAAGTTCCCATTTTTCAATACTTTCTGTAGAAGCCTTTCTAAAGAGTTTTTTTTCCCCAGTTTTTATTAGGAAGTAGAGGAAAGGCAAAAGGAAGAATTAGAGGTGAAGGTTCTACAAAACCCTGAGGAGTCCCTGTAAGGACCTTCTGTGTCCACTCAGGACCTCCTGCTTCTGCATCTATATTGTAATCCCGCTTTAATAAATGCTATTCTTCAGCCTACTATTGATTGTGAGCAATGAGAACTGCAATGCATATTTTGCTTGAATCACACATGGACAGCTTAGAAGCTCTGGAATAATACTAGTCCATGGAACGTATCCCTTGTGCACAATAAAGTACATGTTCTTAGTTGTGAAACAGATATAAAGTTGATCTGTACTGAAATTCTCTCATTTGAAGAAAAAACTTTAACAATGTTATTTTTAATGCTTCTCAACACATAGTTTCAAATGAAATCAAGTCAAGTAACAAGCCCTCAAATAAGTCATAAGTAGAAAAGTGAGGAGTGGGCAGGTATGGTGCCCACCTGTTCCGAAAAGGAACAGGTGATTCTCCTGTTGCAAAAAGGAACATCTGATGGTGAGCAGTAGGTGCTAACTCCCACACTTTTAAACCTTTTCTTTCATAACAGGCCAAATCTGCTTCAGTCAAAGAGCAGAATTAAGTTGAGTTATGTTGTCATACTTCAGCTCTGGGGAGAAGGACCTGGGAGTCCTGGTGAACAAGAAGCTGTCCGTGATCCAACAACGCCCTTGTGGCCTTGCAGGCCAGTGGTATCCTGGTGTTCACTAGGAAAAGCATTGACAACAGGTCAAGGAAGGTGATCAGCCCTCTACTTAGCCCTAGTGTGACCACATCTGGAGTGTTATGTCCAGTTCTGGGCTCCTCAGTAGAAAGGGAACATTGAGCTCCTGGGGCGGGTCAAGCAGCAAGCAGCAAAGATGATTAAGGGACAGGAGCCTTTCTCTTATGAGAAAAGGCTGAGGGAGCTGAGTCTGTTCAGCCTTGACAAGAGACAACTGAGACCTCATCCAGGTCTATCAGTATTGGAAGGGAGGGTGTCAAGAGGATGAATCCAGGCTCTTCTCTGGGGCCAGGCAAGAGGACACAAGACAACGGGCAGAAACCGATGCGCAGGAAGTTCCACCTGAACATGAGGAAGAGCTTCTTCTCTGTGCAGGTGACCATGCACTGGAATGTATTATCCAGAAAGATTGTGGAGTCTCCCTCTCTGGAGATATTCAAGAACTATCTATACACAATCCTGTGCCATGTGTTCTAGGATGACACTGCTAGAGCAGAGAGATTGAACGATATGCCCACTGTGGTCACTTCCAGCCTTATCCATTCCATGATCCTGTGGCTCTCCAATGAGTAATGAACTCTTTCATTCTTAAAGAAAAGTCTGCTGTAGTTTGACAACTGCATGTCACATGAAATTATTACAGATTAATGAAGCATCTAACTTTAGACTCAAACACGCCAGGTCTTGACACTGTTTGGTAGTCTCTGTTGATACTTGCCTGCATAGACCTATCTCCCTCTCCTTGCCCCTCTCTCACCTTCGTGATATTTGTGCCTTTCTTCACGTGTTAATTCCTGTGCTTGTAAGCTTTCTAAGAAAGCTCTGGGTCCAGTGTGCCTTCTGGTGGTGTATTGCTCTGTTCTTACACTTCCTGTGATTTGGCATAACTTCTAGGAAGAGAGCATTACAAAGCATGAGCATTTATCCCGAAACTACTTGAGTTTTGATGTTTCCACATCTGTCTTGAGTTGCAATGTTTCTGTAGAAGGTGAGCTGAAGGAAATGAGTAAGCATAAAAAGGATTCTTCTGTCTTACAGAGAAATTCTCTTTAATTTGAATGTTGACTTTGGCTTGGTGTCAGTACATGGAGTTGTTTTGCACTGCAATGAAGCATAAAAAGGACTTAAGCTGCATGAAATTGCTGTGGCCTCTTCCACTGCATCATTCTAGGAAAACTGAATTTGGAGGGAAACTTGTTAGTACACAGACTTGTGGAGGCTGTCTTCTGTCATGTGTTAGAGCATTTCAAGTTATGCACCTCCAAGAAGGCGAAAGCTGTTCTCACTGCAGGAACCATTTCCTTCCAGAAGAGATCTGCTGAGAAAGGTAATGCAGGCCTATGAACCTGGTTCTGTTTCAATGTTTCATCTTCCCAGGTGCTCCATAGTACAGCTAACAGAGTGAACTGCCTCAGAATAAAGAAAATCTTACAATGCTTATTACTTTACAGCTATCCACAGAAACCTCCTGGTAATTTGCACATTGGGTGTTTAACAGGAGCAGGTAATCTTTATGTTCTCAGGAATATTTTCAAGAGTATCTTAAAGAACTGCTGCATCAAATGACCATGTAATGCCTACAAAGGTAATTGACAACTATATTTTAATTAGGCACCTCTTAACTTCCTTTCAAAATAAGTCTAGTAATCATTACATTGAAGTTTTTCCCCCTTTATATAGCCTCTAAGAGGCTTGATCAAAAAAACTACTACTTGTAACCACCGACAACTTGGCATTTGTAGGAGATTCAGGCTTAATTCTGTACCTGAAGGGCGTTGCTGACTTTCAGTCCTAGGTGAATAAACCAGTTTCTGGGCTCTTTAGGAGGTCCTTGGAAAGATAGTTTTGGGGGCCTGACACTGAGGAGTATCTGATGTCACTTGGGATGGGGGAGAGGAGGAACGCTGAAAGGAGCTCCTCTTGGCTCTGAAGCAGGATAACTTCTGGATACCTTTCTGTCTTTGACAGGACAGGTTCTTCTGTTGCCTAATTTATCTAATGATTCTAAAATGCTGGGATCTCTGAAATGGAATTTTTGTCCATTCACAATGGTAAGAAACCTACCAGTACACTTGGTAGAAGTTTTTTTTACCTGAAGACTTGGAGTAAGTATAAGTCTTCTTTGACTTTGAAAGACTATTTCTGACAGCTTACAATAATTCTCAGAGAAGTGAATGATTATATTCCTGCAGTGGTCTCATGTTATTTATCCTAGGAAGCGTGAGTTTGTAATTTTGAGCCATATAGCCTTTGCTTTATCTATCCAGATTCTGTGCAGCTCTAGGGAACACAAAAATATTGGCCTTTCTATGGTGCCAAGATATAAAAGTATTTAACTAGAAAGCTGAAATAGCATTGACTTAATGGAGAGAAACATCTGAATTGAACTTGTTCACATTTTAGGCACTGAATTTGACTTGTTACTGTGCCTTATTTTAAATATGCTTTATAAGTGAGGTTTGCATTTGCTCCTGAGGTTTATTCAGCCTCAAGTGATGTCAATAGCACATGAAGTTCTAAGGATCATTTTTAACCTTCACATTAATGTTTCATTGCTGCCCGATGAAGCCTCTATCCAATTGAACACACTTTCTTCTAACAATTCAAGATCAAATCCTAAATCATTACAGCAGGCCTGGAATCAGTGCACAGCTGGAATGTGAACATCACAGAAATGTATATGCTGGAATGTCTGGAGGTGGCAGAGGGAGCCAGGAGGTTGCTGTTGGCTTCTCAGCAGCCCACTGTGCATCCAGGCATGCCAGAAACCTGAGGACTGCTCTCTGAATTTTCCTCTTGAAAATGCATGAGGACTTGAGACTAGAATTCCTCTCCCTCTTCCAAACACTTTGCTTCAATGCACCAAACCACTTGAACAACGGAGACTGGCACTTCATATTTTGCATCCTACTAAAACGAATTGTTCCTGTGTTTGATTTCATTTCCTTGACTGCTAACCTCCAAGCAGAAAAAGAAAAAGTTTATAGTGTTGACTATGTAGGTTAAAAAGGGGGATTTTTGTCAGTGGATAAAGTCTTGAAATGAGTCTCTCTTCTGACAGAAAACACAAAAAAACACTTTTCAAAAAAGTTGAGTTCAGTAATTTAAAAAATATTTACATATACTGCATAAGTTTGTACAGTGGTCAAATATATCTTGAATACTAGGTTCTTAATTTCCTTGGATGTTCACTGAGTTCAACTATGCCAAACAAACTTGTAACAACTTCCCCAGTGGAATATAATTTCCTTCTGCCATGTTACACTCTTTGTTTCATTTTGCAAAATAAACATCTAGCTGGAGAGTGGATGGAGGCCGACTGCAGTGTATCTTCTAATATTTTGGCAGTGATACATCTACTGTGAATATAATTTGAGTGCAATGGAATTTAGAATTGTGTCTATACTGGAATTGAATTATTTGTTTTCCTTGATGAAAACTTGCACTATGTGATAAAATATAGAGTATAACTATGCTGGTTTTCGGGATTTTATCTTCTTTGTCCTCCAGTACTTAGTTTCATTTGAAACACAATTCTACTACTGATAACCTTGACTGCAAGGAAAACCTCCCGCTTAGGCCTTTGTGAAGTGTGACATTAGCTTTTATTTTAAGTTCAACTGAGGAGAAAAATCTACTTTTTAATGGAAACTGAAAGTAGTGTCTGATTTTTCCTTGCTGTTCATTGCACTACAATGTTAATCTGGTCTCTGTATAGCAAAGTTTTGAGTTTTCCAGTAGCTGACAGATTATGCCTTCACCATTCCTTCAATGCTGGAACAAAACACATACAATTGATCTGAAATGTAAAATCAAGGTCAGTAATACAGACTAACTTACTTCAGTGTACAACTGATTATAATTTTATGCCTGTTCTATCTGAAAATGGTTAGAGAATCTCACTAACAAAGCACTGGGGGTGGGGAAAATTCTTGATTTATCATTCTTAAAGCTACAAACTGAGATGTCATCAGGTCCACAGAGGCAGCAGCCCATGCTCATAAATGATATGAGGAGACCACTCCATGCTTTTATCGTCTTTATCATATTAATAAAATGTCTATGTATGGTTTCTCCATGTGTTCAGGCTGCCTGAAAACAGTCCCCCTTGGATCTTGGCCTATCTTATGCAATATTTCCTTGTGGTGGTGTTGCAAATATGGCTGGAGTGAACATTTATCCAAGATCCAATGGTTTAGCAGGTACCATTGCCTGTAATCTTATTGCATTCACTACCAGAGCTATAATACCTTCCCCATGGTGCAGTTTTCCCTTTCACATTTAAAATGCAATAATCATATTATGAATATTATTTCCAAACTTAACTGGTTTAATTTAGTTAATTTGTCATTCGCTCTGGATCAGGACCTTGCTGCAGTACTGACTCTGCTATGCTTCGTTTAATTATATTTAATGCAATCTCTTTGTTTCCCCAGAGGCTGAATAAACCTGCAGCCAAAGACTCAAAATGAGTACAGAGGGCTGCTTTCAGGCAGGTCTAGAAGAACTAGACTTAAAGCAGGCATTGCATCTACTGTTGACTTCCCTATCTCTCCATAGTACTGCATGACCCCATAACCTGGCAGCAGGAAGCCAACCCAATTTAATATGAAAAAACAGCTCTTTCCCTCTGGACAGCTAATAACCTCTTTTTGTGCGTCTTTTGAGTTTCCTACTTTCCTTTATGCTTGGTCTTTCTACATTCAAATGCTTATTTTAGCTCAAGACTTGAGTTCTGCTCGGAAAAATCTGTCAAGGAGACGTGGTACTGGGCACCTCCACAGAACATGGGGCTATTCAATCAAATCTCATTTCCACATTTATGTGCTGTTATTGTTGGTTTTCTGACAATACTTACCAAAAGAGTCCAATTTGTCAGTTTTCTTTCCATTTTACAACATAAATTGAATTCTGCCATTCCAATGAGTTCCTATGTTTACCACCATTACTGTGGCTCCATTTCCCATACAAACAAAAAGGTAGTTTTCATGCCCTGAGAGATATAATGCTGTTTCCTAGGATACTTTTCACAGCAGCTCAGAGATGCCTCTTCCTGCAAAAGTAGTATTGCTGATTGCCCACAGGTAGGGTGAAAAGGGCAGAGAGCAACTTGTTTGAGCTGAAGACCTAGGGAAAACAGTGTGAGGAGAAAAACTGCAGAATCTGATGCTGTGGAAATTTGTGCCCATTTCTCTTTCCATATCTGCCTTTTAAAGCATCGCCAGGTCCTATTTTTACTGCACAGATACACACAGACACACACTACAATAAAAGAGTCCTAAATGGCAAAGTATGTGTTCAAATTTCACTGCTGGGCATGTTGCAGCGAGAGTGGATTCACTGTGAATGAAGCTCCTCAGGAGCAAAGTAATTATGAAGAGTGAACCAAATTAGCATTTCCTCAAAACAGTGGGACCTCTACAAGCAGAAGAGATGCGAAGGCTTACTGGGGATGTGACAGGAGGTGAAGAGAGAATACAGACCCACTGCTCTTGATGGGCCAGATGCTCAGAAGAGGGTTGAATCCCCTCTGCTTTGAGGACTCCTTGGCTTCCTATTACGTCTCACACTTCACTATCCTCTATTTTTGCAGGTGGATTTCATTCAGTAGCAAAAGCCAGCACAGGATTAAGTGAGAATCTGGTTAAAACCCCATTTCATAGAGAAGAATTACATATTCTTCTGGATGTTTCTGTTGTGGTTTCAGGATCTTTTGCCTAAGCTTCAATTAGTATAGCCTTGTAATCATACATTTCACCCAGAAATACCAAGGGTTTCATAAAACTAGTGCTATGGTTGTTTTGTGATGTAGTCTATGGATTTGTAATTAAAGCTGATTAAGAATGTTCCAATTAAATTATTTTCTATTGGATTATGCCTATTCTGCAGTATTATGATATTTCCTTTTACTTTGCCCCTGAAGCCCAGGGAAGCTTCAGGGAGAAGGCTGCTATATGGTGTAGAGCCAGCCTTAGCATTCAAGACATAGCCCTTCCCCAAAGCAAAAAAAGGTGTCAGCCCAAGAGGATTTGAACAAGGCTGCCAAAGCTGCAAGTGTTCTTGGCTGTATGGAAAGGAACTGAAGGCAGTTTCCAGGAAAGAGAGGTCACTGTCATTTGAATGGCTGAAATTAATCTTTTCAAGCCTCTTTCTGTAATGACAGTTTGCAACTATCTTTTTGATAAAGAACTCTTATTTTTTTCTTCTAGAATCTCATACTTGTTTCTTCCAGCCAACCCTCCTCTTTTCTTAATACACAGAGGTGTGGAGACATTATCAGTGTCTTCAGTTTTTCTAATATCTCCCAGGAAACGAAGGAAACAGCCAGCAATAAAGACCAGCAGCTATTATCACTGCTTTCTGTTAGGACAGGTGTACAACCCCTGACACTGTCACTTTTAGAAGGCTACCTGCCTTTTACTATGTGATTAGAAAACTTCTTTTAATAAATGGATAAGATTAGTCAGTAATGATTCTTAAACTGGATTGCCTTGGACTAACGAACCACATGCCCTTTTCTCTTGGGCTCTCTAGTAGGAATGGGGACTTTCAGTTTGATGACTTAGAAATACAAGAGCCTGAGTGTATGGAATCTTAGCATGCTCCTTCTTCAAAGAGACATCGTGTAATCCTTGCTTTCTTCAGCTTCACTGGGGACACCCCTGACCTTAAATCAGCTCTCAGAGTACACTGCACCACTCTGCTGTCACTGAGTACTAATTATGGCAAATAACCCCACAAATTCCTGCTAGAAGCAAGGCACACTCATGCATTTGAAAGCCACTATACTTGGATGTACTTTAACAGTGCTTTCAACATCAGCATCTCACTAATATCTCAGTTTATAAATGCTAATCATCATATTTTTTTAAGACCTATGACAAGTCAAAGTTACAGCTGACTATATTCAGGCATCTGGGAGCAGGTCCAATAATTATAAAGAATCAGAGTTGCAAGCTCTACTTATTGACATCAATTCAAAATAAATATAGAACATGAAAGAATTATGACTTTGAGAATTGCTGCTTTTAAAACTAGCTAGGGAAGCATAACCTAGTGCTCAAATGATAAGGTAATTCATGAATATATTGTGTGTTATATGGCTGAGCTGAAGTCAGAACTTGGAAATATTTTTTCTTTTTTTTCTAATCCTACTTTTGGAAAGAGAAATTACCTAAAAGAAATCTTTAAAACAAGCAACGTATTTTCTTTAATTCATTTTTAACTTAGGAACCAAGATGTTTGTGATTGAATCCTCTTTTTCACTGTCTTTAAAGAAAATATTTTTATGACATCATGAGAAAATTTCCACTGTCTTCTGTCGGAGAGAAGATTTTAAAATTTTTTGAAAAGGCTTAAAGTGTGGGAAGTATTACACAGGTGTACAGAGGAAATAGTCAAAGTCATCCCAGTATAGTAATCATGCTTAAAAATATGCTCAATTTTAAGTGGTAACTTAATTGGATCAGGATGAAAACTGGTGTCGTGTGTGGAGTGAGTTTGGAATGTACAAAGGAATTCCTAACCTCCTCATAATGTTTGTACTGTAAGACAAAGTCACAGTCCAATTCTCAAAAAAACAGACAGGGGAAAAGAAACACTGTCAGAACTTTCTGCTTTGAGTTACATGGCACAAAGTACTAGAAATCCTTCACCAGCAGGGATTTGGGATACACATTTGTTTTATTTTCACAAAACTCTGGCAACTGCTTAAGAAGTTGCAGTGGAAGCAAAGCATGGTGAGTAAAAGAAATCATTAGGGCTGAGCCTGTCTAATAATATAAATCATTTAAAAGGTGGTGGAGTATATTATGTATTTAGGAAATAGGTTTTCTTATTAAAATATACTTTGCAATAATGACTGCAGCATTGCTACAGGAATATATTAGCCTTAGACGGATGATTAAGCGTAAAATTAACTTTAAAAAATTTTGACTGTTAAAGAGCAAGATACATTAGAGGACAGAGCAGGAGATTGCCAGAATGACATCCACAGTCATCTTAAATGGCAGTTTATGCAAACACAAACCTATACAATGTAACAAGGTAAATTAAATTGTGGTTTATTCACTGACAAGTTTCAGCAGGGATTTTTTGAATAAAAGTTTATTCAGCGTATTGAAAGACATCTCTTCTTCAGGCTGTTGGGTCTTTGATGTTTTCTATGTTCAGAACTGCATAGTTGTTGTGTGTTCTTAGAGTTTAAAGTACCTCCTTGTCTATTTTGCTTTTAACATTTTAACAGCTGTTAGAACCATTCAGGGATTTTCTCTGCTTCTTGAGACACTGAGATAGAATTTCCACCCTGTCTTGTCTTTGGGGTTTTTTTTAATGAAAGGTAATCCGGGTATTTTGAATACTTTCCAGGGGAAAAATTTGAATATTTGTGAGAACTCAGATGGAGCTGAGGCTGTCCTGTCAGCAAACAATAGAAGTGTGCATGACTATAGAGAAGGAGAAGGCACATGGGTTTGAATCAAACACTATTGTGTTAAGCACAGATCAGCCACCAAGTTTCTTTAGCTCTGAAACTAGGAGGAGCTTTCATCATCCTTAACTTAGATATAATTCTTTCCATCTAAGCTAATAATCTAAGCTAAACTAAGCTTGCTTTATAGTCAAGAAAGACAATTAGGTAAACTCTTTTAGCACCTACTGTGAGATGAGAAAAGTTGAGGCTGACAAGAGTGAGGAGATTGGACTCCACTTCCTGATGTCTTTTGGGCTCAGGTTAATGTAGTCCAATGAATTACTGCCTCATTTTTACCACCATGTATAATTAGCCCAAACTTCATAGTCAAGTTAAAGCTCTAATTAATAAGACATTGAAATAGCTGCCTGTCCTGTCTCAGGCTGGTGTTCTCTGTCATTCTGTAAGATTATGCCTTAAAATCCTGATGTCTAAAGGACAGGATATTAGCAAAATAACCCAACCTGCTGTTAGAGGTGTGACGAGGGAGAGGGATATTTAGATCTCCCTGGTGTGTGCTGTGAGATTGATGAGCTGCACACAAACAGCACTCTATCAGCTTTCTGAGGCAAACCCATAGATCATGGCCTGAGCACATCAACAAGATGTCAGGAGATTCATTGGACCAAGAATGAAGGCTCTGACAACAGTCAAATGTATACTACAAGTGTATTTCTGTGCTTTTGGCTGAAATATTTAAGCTCTGAAATACTCTCTTCCACTTCCCTAAGACATCTTGGGCAGCTTTGTCATATGTCAATTATTATTATTTCAATTTTATTTTACTTTGCAGCCTATTAATGCCTTAGTTTGTTACTCAACCTTGTGTAATATCCTTGGTGTATTGTTATGACTACTTTGCCTCCACCTGTGTCTGATAGGAACTGCAATCCCATTTCCTTTCCATTAGGAGGGAAGTTTTTCCTTATTATGTAAGTGTTGGGCATTTGATGAGACAATTAAGAAAACTCAGAACAGAATATAATGAGAGGCATGATGGTCTTCAAGTTGTCTGCCACTCTTGGTATGTCAATTTAAAGCTTTGTTATATTATAAGGTCACAGCAGAACACCATACCCTTCCGTGTAACATCAGTCATAGGACTAATCAGCATTAGCTCCTTGCAATAATAGCACATCTGCTGGAAAAATGTCTGACAGATTTGTTCTTGTTCAGAATGAATGGTGTTCCCAGGCAATTTATGACCATTTGTGGGAATTTAAGCCAGATGGAAATTAAGCAACACACACAGTTCAATAATTAAAATATGGTAACAATTGTAAATTATTATAATAATGATAATAAATAGGAAAAAAAAGTGATGCACAATGCAATTGCCCCCCACCCACTGACAGATGCCAGAAACCCCTTCCCAAATACAGATCAGCCACCCTTCCAGGCAGCTCCCTCCAGTTTATATACTGGACATGACTTTCTATGCTGTGGAATATCCCTTTGGTCAGCTTGGATCATCTGTCCCAGGTATGCTCCCTCCCAGTTTCTTTTGCACACCTCCTCACTGGAAGAGCATGAGACACAAAAAAAAAGTCCTTGACTTATGACAAACATCACAGTAAAAAGCCAAAACATCAATGTGTTAGCTGCACCATTCTCATTCTAAATCCAAAACACAGCACTTTATCAGCAACTGAGAAGAAGGTAACTCTACTCTTGCTGAAACCAGGACACCATTACAGAGTTTTATTCCCTTCTCTATCAAAATGAATACATGAATAATTAGTTGAGAAGGAAAAAGACTGTTCCTCTGAGAAGAGACTGTGAAGGCAAACACCTTATGTAGGCTAATTTAAGTACTGCTGGATGTGAAGATATATTGGTATGAATGCATAAAAATCTATATGAAAGGTAGAAGTAGTAATATTTTTGTTTATTAAGGGCTAAATTTTGTTTAAAAAGTGAAAAGCCCTGTAAGAATTAAGGAAGAATGGGAAGACAATGTCATTGTTGCTATCTTACATCAAAGGACTTAGAGGATATGTAGATGACAGCTCTTTAAGAAAAGGCTTGAGGACACCAAAAAGAGACTATTCCATTTAGGAATAATCTGTGAGAAGTACATGCCATACTTTATCACATTAGTAGCCTAACTCATTTCTTATAGTTAGAGAGTACATATTATAGGTTATTAATAACAGTAAGTTTAAGGTATGCTTCAGTCAAAAGCAGGACATATTTTCAGAATTTCTATTTTATGTCCCGGTTCTTGCTGTGCAGAAAAAAAAATCTATTCAGGAAAGCTATTGGCAGACTTATTACAAAGGCTTGAATTAAAAACCAAAGTAAATAGAGAAGCAAGTACTCTGTGTCCTCAGATTCCCAGCCCTTCACTCTATGACTCCTGGAGAGAACCACACACTGAGTTCTTTAAGTTCTACTTTGAAAGCAGAAGTCACAGATGAAAACTTTTCAGTTTAATCAAAGAGCTGGAAGTCATGAAGGACCTTGGAAGTCTGGAAGCAGGTTTTTTTGAATACATTGATAAATGTCCTTTGGTTCCTCATGTGTCATATTCACAATTGAATGTAGCTTGATTTCTCTTTGCAAATTCCCAGAGCACAATTCTTGTATGTATTTGTCACTGTCACAGCTTGGGCTCATTATATTGCAGTCCAAGACAAGTACATCCTCTTTCTTGGAGGTCTAATTCTTCTCTTCATGGACACTTCTGGCATCTGGGTTTGTCTTGGGAAGAACCAATGATTTTCTCTTCCATTTGCTTCCATCTCTGTTAGCCCTGATATTGGTCTGCTTGTTATACCTCTATTTGTCTAGAGAAAAAAAGTCCTATGTATCCTACCTTGAATAGCACACTTTCCTCAAATAAGCCCACACTCATTTCTAATCTTTGAAATTTTCCACTTGCCAAAACATTGAGTATTTTTTCCCCTCGTGTTTTCCGTCTTCTACTGGAAATTTTAAAATAGCTTATCACTATTGATTGCCTGAGATATGTTTTTTTTTTGTCTTGAGTAAAATAGCCTCACCTTCTAGAACTGATACTACATAAGAACTCTAAATGGGGATTTTCCCAATTGTAGCAGACTGGTGTTTTCCTGACTGCTCCTACACCTGTTCTTTTTTAATGAGGGGAAAAAAAAATAGTTTCCTTCTAGGTAATTCCTTTCACTTGAACTATTAACCCTTATGTTGAAAATTATGCAAGTTCTCCATCAGGCAGTTTTCTTTATGCTGAAGCCCACAAGATGAGAATCTGTGACATTACACTTCACACTGCATTACTCAAACGAGTGAAGTGTCTCTTGTGAACAGCTCAACTTTCACAATTTTGCAGCAGCACTTTTAATGCCCAACTGGATGTTCTATTTCAGCTTTTCCAGGAAGTCTTTCTATTCTGAAGTTGTACTCCTGGCTTTATTTTTTCTGTCATCTGATTTCAAACTGAGTTCCCCTTTGTGCTCTGGCAGTGACTGCAGCTCTCCAGCTGGCTGCTTCTCGTTTCCTCAGTGTCCCATGGAGAGCTTCAGGCACAGATTTAAGTGTTGCAGGTCAGTAGCTTCTTACTTCAAGAATCCTGAATGTCAAATTGGTCCTCAAAAAACAGATAGAAGAGGGTCCCTAGTGCTTCAGGAGAGTGAGTTTATTTTATGGTTTCCTGTCCCTTTTCTGTTTGTCTCCATTTGGGCTGAGAGGCTTCTGTTCAGAACGAGCTGAGCCAAGTCTTAGATAAGACTTAGAGGATCAGTGTTTACCTTTTAATTTGTGAAATGTTCTTCTTGAGAAGTCCTCTGCTTGATTTTTGGTGTTAGGGTTTTTGGGTTTTTTCCTCCCTAATAAGCTTCATGGAATCAGAGCTTATGTGTTTTTGCTGTCTCTTCAGAGCTCAATTTCAAATATCCATTTTAGTCCACAATTCTACAGTTCCCTGCATGACAGCTTTCAGAAGGGCTGTTACATGAGGATATGTACATGAGGATGTACATGTGTTTTATACATCCATTATGTTGCCTTGCAATGGCAAATTACTGATAGAGTGAGGATGTTAGGTGTTACTCATACCTATAATACCTATTACAAGTAATTTACATAGATTAAAGGTAATATAATAGGTAATACCTGGAACATTTTTGATACCTGATACCTGTTGCTGAACAGTTTTAGCATCACTGCTGAAGAAAAAGATGAAAGATCAGTAGTAAGACACCTGGGGTGATGCAAGGCAGGACTGTTGTCAGCATTGTAGCCCTTATGAGGTATCACTGATACCAGGCATTCTGGGCCAGAGAGGGTACGTGGTTTACTACGTGCTGAACACAGTGGCCATGGTTTTACAGCTTATAGGTGTTACCTTAATGTAAGGAATAAATCAACAAGTTTATTTTTTCTGTGATGTTTTCATTCATCAGCCTCTCATTACAGAAGGTTCGTAGTGCTATTTGTGTAGGTTGTCATCACTAATCTTTGCCTCTGTGTGATGATTCATTGTCTAGCAATTTTTTGCCTTTTTTCAGTGCATAAATTTTAGGAATGGGTGAAAGATTCTATGATGAAAAAAAAGGCTAGTTGTACAACAGTTCCCAAACAGCTGATGAACAGCACACATGAAGTGTCTCATAGAATTCTCAGATTATCTTCTGAAAACCTCTTTCATCCTTAGGGAACCCCTTTACATCACAAATATATAGAGAATTCTGATTCCTTGCATAGAGCTATGTCAATTTCTCCTTGAGTCCTTCATTTATTCTTGTTGTAGTTTAGACCAGATTAGACAGAACAAAAAAATATTTGATGATCGTCTTGCTCTAAGATCAGTCTTCTCCTGAAGTATTCATAGGAACAACATGATGTAAGCATAAATGTGCATGAACATTCAGATTTTTAAAAGAAAACCTATCCTAGAAATGTGATGGACTTCAGATTTTTATCTGTTAAGTCATAAACAGACAATAGAAAATCTTTCATATTCTATTTAAGCAATAGTTGCACTCCAGTTTATTAGAGTTAATAGTTGTTTCAGAGGAAAAACTGTGCCATGCACATAGAAATAAGAGATGAATGAGCCTCTCAAATTATTAAATTGCCTGTATATGCCATTTAGAGATTTGTTACACATTGAGAAAAATCTAGATCTATCAACCAATGGGAAAAGGACTAAAAATTATTGTGTAATATATCCATAGCTAGTAATCACCCCTCCTAATAAATATAATTTTCTTGCCTATTAATTAAAATGAAGGAAGCAAGGCCATTTTTCATACAAAGACGCATAATGTATTAAAATGTCATGTAAAAGATGTACCTACATACACAATTTTGGGCTTGTTTTCAGCTGATTTTCATACTCCATGTTATCTGGGGTTGGCTGACTACAGCCAAACTTCAAATGAGTTTTGTAATTTCTTCTGTCTATCAAGCAGTCTGTGAAGCAACTG
Organism: Polioptila caerulea; assembly: GCA_013397295.1. Taxonomy (NCBI): domain Eukaryota; kingdom Metazoa; phylum Chordata; class Aves; order Passeriformes; family Certhiidae; genus Polioptila; species Polioptila caerulea. Next base: position 968,049 of record VYXF01010451.1, read on the forward strand.
ATGGGGCTGCCTTGACTTCTCCGTGGGGAATTCCTGTTGTCAAGAATTCTGCTTCTCTTCTCAGCTTCATTTTTCATTTCTCTTCAGTTTCCTTTAAGGTTCTCAGAATGGTAGAAGGAAACAGACTCAAAAATATTTCAGTAGGTGAGACAGAACATATAAACTGTAACTATATAAAGAGACAGATGGACCAAAGAAGTCCATCAGTCCTTTATCCTAGTGGGATAACACCAAGTAGTATTTATTATGCTACAAGAGTAATATGGTTCACTGGTCATTCGTAAATACAAGAGATTTCAGACCAAAAATTACCACATAAAATTTGTTAATATTCAAATGTTCTAGATGTTTTTTCAACTTCTTCTTTTCTGTGGTTTTTATGTTGTTCAGAGGTTACAATTAATAACCATACCTCATTGATCGTATTATATTGTTTCCATTTCATTTTTTCATGTCCAACTAAGCTAAATCAGTGTCCCTAGAAAAGCTTCCTCCTCTTAAAACCAGAGTGTGAAGGACAGATATATTGTCTCCCCAACCAGTTTCTTATAATCTCCTCTGTTAGTCATGCAAAGATGAGTACTCGGAATATCCGAATAGTAGCAACTGATATCTGTCTTTCCATGGAAAGTCTTTTTCCTTAATAAATCAACTTTTTTTTACTTTGAAACCAGCAAGAAGAAAAAGTATGGCAGGATAACTCTAGAACCAGCTGAAACCCTTTAAAAATAAAACCAATATAATAATCCAATATTTTTTCTTGTTTTTTATGCAGTTTTATGAACATCAGTAAGCTTTTATATTCATTGCAGATATTCTGAAGCGCTCACAGCTATTTCCATGAATGCAGTAAATTTTGAGGACACTAAAACATCAGGTGTTCTGGAAATACAGAACAGTTTTGCAGTTTTGCAGTTCTATTAACTGCAAAGAATGTCATTAGTTTCGTATTTGTGATTCTTGGCAGGCTGTACTTCCTTATTCACTCAATGACAGAAATATCCCAACAATTAAGATATTCAAATAATGGGGGAATGGTGGGAGAAAGGGCAAAATAAGAACAGAAAAGTGAATAGGCAAGGATAATAACTCAAAATATGTATCTATCTTAAAAATTATACAATGTTCTCTCACAATAATCAAGGAAATTCTCCTGCTTTAGGAAGGGCTGTCTTTTCACAGATGCAATAATAATAAATACATTTTATTTTCACTCAAAGAGGAAAAATATTTACAAATATCTTTTTTACTCTTCTCTGTTATTTAAATATTTTTTAACAGAAGACCTTTAGAAACTATACAGAGGCCCATTATTCTCAAGACTGGTTTACCAAATGTTCCAAGTCTATGAAAAGTAGTAGAACCTGGTTAATAAGGAAACCATACTACCAAAGTAGGATGTTATCTATAGGGCAATGGAAAGCAGTCATTAGGAAAGGGAACTTCTGTGATAAACAGCACAGCTATGTCAGATAATGTACATTTTGAAGTTTTCCAAAGGATTTACAAGGAGTAGTGAAGGCAAAGTAATAGCCAGCTGCTATGGGAACCCTTTATCCCATTGTGGGGTCTTTAGGCCAAAGCTCATTCAGAGCCCTTTTTTGCTCCTAGAGTTCTGAATTAAGAAGAATTGTGTCTGGAAAAAATTAGCTTCCCAAGTACCAGAAGCCTAATGAAGCTCAGCTATGACTTGTTCCTTGATGAAAGATCTGATGGGAGCATTGGTCAGAAGCCCTTGGCTACGCCCTGTGCTCCTGTGGCATCTTTCCATAGAGCACAGGCTGCTGCAGTCACAGGAGACTGGCCATCAAAATAACAGTCTTAATACCTAAAAGGTGTTGGAGTGAATTTCCAAATATTCACACAATGTCCTTTTGTCTGCTCCCTTTTATAAATTTTGTAGGCGCTTAATTATTATTGAGATTTCTACCTCTTCTGATCAAAATTGGGCAGCAAGCTCAACAGAATATTCTCTAATTTTAGAAAAGATACTACAGAAAATTAAGATTCTGGCTTTTAACCCACTACAGGAAAATAAAACAGAAGTAAATGCGGTCTGTAGTCTCTCTTCAGCTTCTGCATACCTGACCATGGCAGATAGTCTTATCAGCATGTTCACTGTGTATTTACTGGCCATGTGTCACTGGTGCCTGAAGGCAGTCTCACTTCACTGTAACAGATGATAAAGCTTCAATTTTCACTGGACGTGCCCAAACATATTTCTCCTTTTCAGGAATAAATAGTAAATTTCTTCCAAAACAATGAGTGCAAATGTGATTATAGAAGAGCTGATACTGAGCTGAGAGATACAAAGAGTAATAGCCTCCCCTGACAGGGGGAGTTCTTTGCTGAATGCCCAGAGAAATGCCAGGTTTTGGAAAGATCAATAGCTGCACATTAATCAATATAGGTATGGACCTCTCCGTAAGATCAGATTTAGGGCTCCCTTATAATTCATTTTGTGAAACCCCTCTAAATAAGAACCTCACTTCTCTTTCTTTCCACATCACAGGCTGCTCTTGGGGATGACATCTATGATGTTCAGATATGAGGTGAAAATGAATACTGTTTGCACACATAGCTTGGCCTGTGTGTTGGGGACAGCAGGCTTGCTGTCCAGGCTGTTGTCAGCGCGGTGAGGTGGCCAGGCTTGTAGAGAGCAGTGGGACCAGCTGGGTCTCCAGCAGGGGCACATGAATTCAGGTTGGGAGCTCTGCTGTTGGTTAAGCCTGCGGCTGTAGCACAAGGACAGAAAGGGATCACCCATCCTTTCATAAAGGGACTGGAAACAGCAAAAACTTCAGGTATAAGTAACAGCAAAAGAAAGTACTAAAACTGCTGGGTTTTCTTTGATGCATGGTTGCAGAAGAAGGATAAGAGACAATGCAGTGGAAGATAAAAACAAAACTTTTGCTAAAAAAAGTCATTGCATTATGAAGACCAGGCTCTTTCACCACACTTGTATGCCTTGTATCAGCTGTCCATTGATGCCTATTGTTCTTCTACCATCTGATTTTGCTCTTTTCCCCTTAATGCAATTATTTACACATTTCTTAATCTGCTTTAGTCTAAAAAGAAAAAGAAAATCAGAGCATGTCAGTGTAATAATGGCGAGTCTGTGTTATCACCAGCATAGATGAATGGTTCTGTGAGAGTCTCAGGCCCTCTCAGGCAATATGGTTTTAACCCCCTTTATTTAGGTCAGGACAGACCCTTCACATGAGTTTGTCCACAGCATCAATTCCATTAATTTCAATGGGGGTAGATTAGCTCTTAGCTGTGTTGAACAATCAAATACTTATCACATTTTACTTAGCATTCTGCTTCTTTTGTGTGTCTCACTATATACAATCCCTCTTACAGAAAACCGTGCTAGTAATTCTGCAATACAATTAAATTTGTCATATGACATCTCTGATTACCAGAGCTTCACAATCAGCCTGAAGGGTTTAGTTTGGGGATTTTTAGAAGATAGACAGTACAAGGTCAGATACCAGAAGGAATGAAACTGCAGGTAAAAAAAGCTGGTGTGAAGAAAGCATTCTTGGAAATGTTTTTGTTGAAAATAGTCTCAAACAAAAGTTAAGACATAGGGATATGACCTAGCCTGAAATGAACTGAGATCCTGAAAGAACTTTCTGATTATATGATACACAGTTATAATTATACATATTTCTGAACGTGTGATGGGAGAGGAAAACCTCTGAAAACCTTAAAAATATTTAATATAAAATTTCTTATACATTGTCTGGTAAAAAAATCCTTTCAATGAAAAGCATTGACTTCTAAACCACACAAATCCAAACCCTCTTCACATCAAATTTCAAGTCTATTCTCTCAGAAACTGCAAGAATTGGATCATGTCAATCTAAATCAGCAGTGTTTGGTGTGCTCCTTTGGAAGAGGCTCCATTTCAAATTAATTTTTTGGACCAGAGTGTGTGTCATGGGCAGAGGAGCCTCAACATCCTGTCTGGTTTATTTGTGCATGTATCTATCTTATACCACAAAACTTATTCTAGAACTGAAAAACCTTTTTAAGGTAAATTAAAAGCTATTATTAAGAGCTATTATTGAAACCTGTATTAAAAGCCAAATTATAGCTGGACATAAAGGTGTCCTGAAAGCCCAGAAAGCCAGCCACATCCTGGTCAGCATCAAAAGATACATGGCCAGCAGGTCGAGGGAGGTGGTTCTGCTCCTCCACTGTGCTCTGGTGAGACCCCACCTGCAGTGCTGCACTCAGCTCTGGGGTCCCAGCCTAGGAAGGACAGGGATTTGTTGGAGCAAGTCCAAAGGAGGGTCACAAAGATGATCAGAACGATGGATGGTCTCTTCTATGAGGAAAGGCTGACAGGGTTGGGGTTGTTCAGTCTGGAGAAGGGAAGGCTGCAGGGTGACCTTATTGCAGCCTTTTGGTTCTTAAAGGGGGCTTGTAAGGAAGTGGGGACAAACATTTTAGCAGAGCCAGTAGGGAAAGGACAATGAGTAATAATTTTGAGCTAAAAAGGGGTAGAGTTAAACTAGATATAAAGAAATATTTTTTTTACAATGGGTGTAGTGAAACACTGGAACAGATGTCCCAGAGAGGGGATGGATGCCTCATCCTTGAAAACATTCAAAGTCACGTTGAATGAGGCTCTGATCAAATAGATGTAGTTGAAGGTGTCCCAGCACCTTGCAAGGGTATTGGACAAGACAATATTTAAAGGTATCTTTCAACTTACACTTTTTTATGGTTCTTTGAATTGTCAATGAACCACATCTAATTCTATAACAAAAATTTGATTACAGATTTGTCATCTTCGGCAAAAATTCTCACAGCTGTAATTCATTTCACTTTCGAGAGAGCTGAGTGCAGTTCCCATTTACATTATCAAAAACCTTACTGCTTTCATGATTCCAGCCCACCTCATGCAACCAGCTCTCACCACGATGCAGTGACTGTGCAGCCAGCCTGCTTCCATGGAGCAGCAGAGAGTAATAATAATTATCCTGATTGACAAAATAACTACCTTCCTATCTCTATATTTAATGACATAGCATTAACTGTGGTCTCTTGTCACTCCTAAAAAGACAAAAATCAGAAGTACGTGTGTTTAGTAGATAATATTGACACTTCCCTTAGCTTCATTGGTACTGAAAAATTGTTTATGTGGCATAACAGTGTAGAGGTACCTAATCTACTTCTGAATGAGACATCTTAAATACTAGGAACATGATGTTCAATGCAATATTTGAGTAACATACATTGCTAAGTTGACTTTAGTCCTTATAGCAGTCAAGCTGACAGCTTATTTAGGGGATGATAAGCAGTTCAGTGCAACAGGCAGGCAAATTTTTATTGCAGACAGAAAATGAATATTCAAAAAGAATCAGCCACATATGAAAGATGTTGGAACAACAGGCCTTTGTAGCTGTAAAACAACTGAAAAACTCCTTAGGGAAATGGCCTAAAAAACTCCAATAGGATGTGCAACAATTAAAAAGTGCCCAAGATGGCAGATGTCACATCTGTAGCATAAATCTGGTGAATTATCAGTGGTGTTGCTGTTCTGCCTGATACAGACTTTGCTAAATGTGAACCTGGGTTGAAGGATATATGATGGTTGCAATAGGGCATGCTGAACCCACAGGGAACTACAGTCCCAGGGGTGGCCAGATCCTTCCCCAAATGTCACATTATATAAATTTGGAATAAAAATGAACAATTTAATTTAGTTTTCCATTTGTGGAATTACAATTTCTTTGTATTCAATGGCTTTCTGCTATTCCATTTCTCCTATTTTTTTCTAGTATCCTTAACTTCTAAATTTAAAGCTGAAGTGAATGAACACTAAACTTAAGTTTCTCCTTGAATTTTGTCTTTTCTTATGTCCCCCTCGTGGAGCACAGTATATTATAGTTTGCATGAAGAAAAGAAACAACTTCCCATTCCACATCTCCTTGTCATGACCAGGTCACCAGGTCATCTGTGGGTTCATTTCTCTTGTAATGTAGTTGGATGCTGTAAAACAGCTTTGTTTAAGAACAAGAATTTATTCATCTTTTCACATATTGAGAAGTTTGCTGTCCTTGGCTCTCTCTGCTGATCCAATCCCTCTCATTCCATCAGTCCTTACAATATCACAAAGGTGTTTGTATGCTGCCTTCATTTCATTCTCATTTGTCACCCACCTCCTCATTGTTCAGTTCAGTCAACACAAATTGTGTCATATCCTCTGGCACATATTACTGGGTTTGCTGTAGCAAAATAATATTTTTGGAAGAATACAGAAGACTCAAATTATAAAGTATTTCTGTGGTATATCTCTGTTGTTACCAGGTAAATGAGGACTCAGTCCAGGAAATCTCAGTAGTCAACCTGAAAAATACCTCTGCCTTCTCTCTATGTTTAAAATCCCTATTTTTAGCTATACTGATATGTTTTGACACCAGTCACAGAAAAAAAGACCATTTTAAGCAAAGGAAAAGAATAAAATAAATTCTCCAAGATGCCTAATATGAATTATGTTGTTTCAGAATAGCAGGACAAAAATTTGAAAAAATACATTACAAAGGAGATAGCTTGAGAAATTTATTGCCATCACAGTGCTATACAATTTTAATAGTCTAATGAAAAGAGATCTCTCAGCAGCTTAGCTGCAGTCCCAAGAGAGGGCTGTTGTGATTTGTAGCTGCCTTGTAACCCTCATGCTAAGTGAGCCAGGAAATGTCCTGGCCCTTAAATAATGATATGAAAAGATACAGGGAATTAAACAGATACAAGGTAGCCAGGCTGAGTTTTCTGCATTTTCACCTGGGATCTTGGAACAAGAATGGAAATCTTAAACAGAATGGCAAAAATGATGGCTAAAGTTTAAGTGTTTCATCTCGAAAACCGCAGAAAAGAGAATTTTGTTTGTTTTTTTTTAATTTAGGTAACAAAATTTCCAGATCATACATACTCATCCAATTATTACAAAATATTTCTGCTAACTGAGAAGCTGGGGACACAGTGGACATCATGAAAATACAATGTGTGTCCTTTGAAATCAGACTTATTCTAAGTATTTATTTTTCGCACGCATTGAGCTTTTCACTACCTGCCTAGATCTATAGATACAAGATGGAAAGAGCCTGTTTCAAAGTGGCAAATACTGTTCAAAAGACTGCTGAAAAATGCAGGATTCAGTCCTGGAATCAGATATTTGGCACCTGAATGAGGCTCTTCAACTCTTTCATAGCCTGTCTCATACAAAATCACTACACTGTAAATTTCTAAGAGACTATAGTCTTAGCATATGAATCATAATGAAACTATCTTATTAGCACAGCCAAATCAATGTGTAGAGAGAATTTGAATTTAAATTAAAGAACCATCTTTTCTAATTATTCAGCTTCAGTGAAAATGTGCATTGACTTTTAGAAGAGTAAGTTATTTTTAATCAAGATCGTATTTACTAATGGTGACAAAAGCTTTTGGGGTTACCTTCATTACGTGCAAGCTCATAACTTTCACTTGTAGAGACAAGATTCTCAGGTTTCTGTGTATTACACAGATGTGGGTATGAAAAAATGTGCTGAAACTTCTGAAATTCTTTTGGATTTCTAGTGTTGTAAATTAGACAATTCAGGAAAGAAAAATGAAAGCCTTAAGCCTCTAAACATTTGTACAGTATAAAGTTTGGCCATTAATCAAAGCAGCAGAGGTAAAGGGGGGGGCTGCCAGAACACTGGTGGATGTGTTAAGGACTGCACTTTTGTGGTTTTCTGGTTACTTTTATGCTCTCTCTTGGAACATCTTAGCAATATAACCTTCTAGGCTGAATATGAACGACGCAGCTGATGAGGTCTGGCTGAAACTCATACAAAAACCAAAGCCTTCAAACCTATAAACATTCATACTGGAAACATACCTCCAAAAAATACAGAAGATTAACAGCTTGTAGCATACATACAAACCACCATCTTGGCTATCAAGCACAAAATATATACACTCATTTCAGCTGCTTCATGACTGGTTTTGACAGTGAATGCTTGAGGAAGTTGAAGCCCAATATCCATAGGTTGAACAAAAGTTAATATACCATAATAAATACCATAAGTGTTTATTATTCATCTAGATCTACACAACAGTCTTATAAAAGCAGATATACACAAAAATACTTACATAATCTACTGAAATCTTGTAAGAACAGAGAAAATTGTAGCTATATTAATATTGTATATTCATTAAGTGGAAGAACAAAACTGATAGCCCTAGAAAGATATAAATTCGCAATGAATCACTCTTTCAGAATTAAATGTGCAAATTGAAGCACAATTAAACTATGGGCCACAGTAGCAGTATGCTCTGCCTGGAATGAGGGCAAAACAACTCAAACAACACTCTATTTGCAAAGCTGTCAGTGGTGAATGGAGAAAGGGCTGTCTTGCTGCTTCTGGTGCTGAATAATGCCAAAACCAGGCAGATTCAATTCCAAAGTTAAGCACCCTGACAGTGAGGGGAAGATGTGGCAGAAATGGTGAAGTACCTGACAAAGGAACCAACAACTGATACTATTGAAAACTCATCTAGGAATGCTGAGCTAACACAGCTGGCCCAGAGGGACATGACTGACAGTCAATCACTTTATGCTATAAAAGTCCCTTCCCACCTTTTAATGGTGCAGTCTTCTAACACATCCCTTCTGAGACTGTGTGTGGAATTTCTTCCTTTGAGTGAGGATGCTCCTCAAGGTTACTCCTCAAGGCTGAGTGAAAAAGATTTTCCTATGGTTGTGGGTATGGGTGAGTAGCATCAATCTGTGCTTAATAACTGAGTTTTCTTAGCTTTATATATAATTGCACCAATATGACTTCAAAAAGAGTGCACTATGCTACTAGTTATAGCCACTCATGATGTGTAGCAAATAATTATGGTTATGATCTTTTACTCTAGTCATTACCATAATAAATAATGTATTTTCATATAAATAGATATGGTTTTCCATTCTTAATCCTGAAGGATGAAGTTGTATAAAAGACAAATTACACCTGTACAATCTTATGTACTCCCTTAAACATAAAATGTTGAAAAAGTTTGAGTCTAATACTGAATTCAGCCACACTTAGACTCCTGTCAGAGAAGGAGTTTAGAATCCAACTTGCAGGGCTTCTCTAATAAACATTGTCTGAAGCTCCTATTCCTGCCCATGACAGCCACCCAAAAACATTTCAAGGCTAGAATTTTATACCTGGTAGGAATTAAAACAAACCAGCTTGCTGAAAGTGCAAAAAATTTTGCTTCACCGTTTCTCAGTTTTTTTGTCACATGAGCTGCAGCCTGAAGCTTACTCTCTGTAACATCCTCTTCCCTTTGACCAGGGAGAGGCCTTTTCTGTGTCCATCTCTGTTAAATCTAGAGTAGTTCTACATAAGGCAAAAAAAACATTAAGAGAAGACTAAGACATTTCTTAAAGCTAGGTATAAAGAGATACAATTTCCTTTTGTTCTTCCTTTCCTCCTCATCATCCTTATAGCTTATCAGATTACTCCCTATCGCCCCAGATGTTTGTCAAAGTAATTCATTCAGCCTTTGTCTTGCTTTGCAGTCTGCCTTTGGCACTCACTCGTTACAGACTCCAGACTCTGGAATCTCCCCTTTTCCCTTAGAGTCTGTATATCCAAAGCCATAACGTGCAGCAGCAGCAAGGAGGGCTCAGTTTCACAATTGCTGTGCTCAGATTGCTCAGGGAGTCTGATCTGCTGTGGAAGAAGTTGAAACTAAGAAAAGATGTGTACCACCTCACTCATTTTTCAAAAAAAGTATGATCAGCTTGAAAATGAAAACAAAAATTGAAATAACAAAAATAGAAAGGGAAATTAATGGTGATATTCACTCTGACATATCTCTTTAATGAAGCCACAATTGCTACTTAGTTGCACTGACCAAACTTTACAATGAAGCATAAGTTACTTAGATAAAAGTTATTATAATCTCAGTCACCTAGAAATTAATTAAAAGTTGTAATAATACTAATAGATATTAATTCACATAAATGTAAAATGAACTTTGTGTCTTTCTGTTTTTCTGGGGTTTTTTTCTTTCTGCTTTATATCTTTCTAGAGGTCAAATAGAACATAACAATATGAAATCATGTTTATTAAATTCTTTACACTTTATAGCTTGCTCCATTAAACTTTGCTTGAAAAGAATGTACTGTGTTCTGTTCTGGCCAAAGAAAATAAAACTGCCAGTTATTAGTTATTTCATCCTAGAAACTATTTACCTGAACAATGAAAGCAATATGTAACAAAGTAAAACCTACACAACAACAAAACAACTTCCATATTTACAAGTAGAAAATTACCAAGTAAATTTTAAATTGAAGAGATAAGGTAAGAGGTGATGTTGATATAATCACAAGTTTTTAAAGGCTTTTCCTGAAACTCAGGAGTTTTCCTGCCTTCTTTTGTTCTGCATGCTTCCCTGCCAATATAAATAGCAAAAGTAGACATAAAGGTCATTCAATATGCTGGGGGAGCATCAGTGATCTTTCCTTCCAGAGTTTGCTATTTCTTGACAAATTGCAAGTGCTGAAAGAAAGAACATGAGCCATTATAAATACCATAGTGCATTCCAGGACATCATTTTCATAAACGTTTTGAGTCAGATTAATAAAAAGACTGAAAAAACAGGCCTATGTTTCCTATTGGAATATTGTGATTTAAGCAACCTTTGGATTTAAAAAACACAGAGGTGGTTTTGATTAAAACACATTATATGAAGATTTTTTCTATATGATATATGTGGCATATGGAAGCCACATCCATGAGTCTGGAGACCCACCCATCCTCCACTGAATTCAGTGGAATAGCTATTCCCATGTCCATCAATGGATTTTGTCTCTATATTTATTCCTTTTTTCATTATTGTGATTTAATATTTTTTCAATATTTACATTTTCTGTTCTTCTTTTTCCATTCCACCTTCTGCTTTTGAAATTGTATGTGCCATCATTTCCCTGACTCTACTAGAAACCCCTCTCTTGACACATCCTATTTTCATGTTTGCTTTTTTCATACAGCATCATATTTATGCATGCTGACTATCTTTAAGTCATGTAATTTGATCTTTTTGTGTTTGCTGTTCTCAGCTAATAAGCTTCTCTCAGAGCAATATTTTACCCTTAAATTCATGGCAGCATTGTTACATTTATAATTTTTATTATTTTTGCTCTCTGAGTCATCTAGTTCCTGCAGAAAGGCACTCTGATGTTCATCTATATTCACAATATCTCGCACCTTGTGGTGGGTCCTTGTAGGATTTTGTCTTCCAAGGATGCTCTGGGTGAGCTCTTTTTTTCCCCAGACTTGATTTTTCTCCTGCTATGCTTTCAGCCTTGGTTCCTTGAGGAATGCCAACAGCTGCTTCCTCCAGTCCACCAGTTGCACTTGCTTTTTGTGAGTGGAACCAGCCAGAAGATACCAGAGTCTTGGCTGGGATGCTCTTCCAGAACTAAGTATCAGAGAGACAACACAGAAACTCTGATTTGGCTCCAAAATGTTTAACATTTTTAGTTCAAGTGAAAGAAAGAGTGTTTGTTCCTAGCACATCTTTTTATTTGCCATCTCTTACTTTGGTATTATATGATACAAGCAGTTCTTTCTTCCTGACAGTCACAAGCACTGGCTTCATATAAAGATTGACCTTTACTTCATTACTGACAATAAGCAAGCTCTGAATGTGTATTTGTTTAGCTTCTAGATATCCACAGGGACTTCATACAAAAATAGACAGTGGCTCTGGAAATTACACAGGAAGAAATGAAAAATGTAAGTCAAAGTGTTTTGATTTCCCATGCTAATCAACAGGGGGGGAACCCCTCTCATATCTTCTGGATAGAAAATCAAAGACAATTCTTCACTTTGTATGTGAGAAGGTCAAAAAAGCTGATTAACCCAGCCTGAAAGCTCTAAAATATTCAGGGCAAAAATTAAGACTGGGTAGTAGACTTCACAAAGCACTTCAAAATGGAAAATATAATTATATTTTCATACATGCCAGTTTTGAAAAAAAAAAATTTCTAATTAAGGAAAAAAAGAAAAGGCCAGAACTCTGGAAATGTTCTTGGTTTTATCATTCCAGAATGGCATACCTTGATCTTTCTGCTTGAAAACTGCTTTTGAAATTATTTTTAAAAACATGTCTATTGTAAAATACTGACTATTTATTTTGACAGTTTTTACAGCTTATCTCAATTTAGGAAAAACTAGTCCAAATTAGGAAAAACAAGTCCAATTTCCAGTGTCACTGATAGGTCTTGTTTATTCTATAAATACATACTGAATCTCTCTTTCTTGTGTGTGGGAGGAACTCATAGAGTATTTTTATTTGTCTCATAACATCAGGTGCCTTTTGGTCATCATTCCACCCACAAGCCATCTTCTGAAGCACTTCTGAGGTCTGGACATCAAGGCTGCCTTAGGCAATCCTATGGGGCTGAGGCTGGAGGTTGTTCTGGCTGCTACTGAGCTCTGGAGCCCGTGGTGTCCCACGGACTTTTCCTCTGCTGGTTCCAAAGGAACCAGCTCTTCAAATCTCCTGCTATAGCTGTATCCATAAGCACTCCTAACCTGCTTCCACAAGAAGTATTTATTGGAGACTGGCAGTAAGAACAGAAAGATCTGAATTCATGGCAAAACTGAGGATATTTTGGCACACGCTTGCTCTTGTGATGCAGTTATGTAAAGACAGGGCCTGAACCATGGATATAAAACATCATCAATGTATAAAACCAAAACTTCACCTGCTCCTCTGTATGAAGCTTCAGAGTTCTTGGTGGAAAACATGAAGTCACTGCCTGATGCTACTCTGACGAGTGAAAATTGTGTGCAGTCACACTTGGAGGAATTAAATTAAAAAATGGACATGCCACAACCTTCTACACAGCTAGTAGAAAATAGGCTGTTAGCAGAAGAGACAAGCTGGAGATTATAAAGTCAGTCAAAAGTAAAAATGGTTTAAATGGAACTGAAATTGCAGGGGCATCAGAATATCAGCATTCATAAAAAGAAAATGCTCCTTTCTGAGGCTGATGCTTCCATAGGGGGTTTATTATAATATCATGGTGAATTTAATGCTGGTCTGCTTTAAGCAGTGCTTATTGCCTTTTAATTACTCTGAATTAAAACAAATGTTTTATCTCAGTAATGTTTAAGAAATCCAGATTATTTAACAGAGAGATTAAGATCTGAAACAAACTGTTTTCTGTTATCAGAAAGGGAAATTAGGGACTTGCAGTATTGTTTGTTTTAATTTTGCTTGAGGTGAAAGCCTATCTCTAAAATATACATTCATTGAAACACAGTTTTGGAGTGAGGCATTAACTCCTTGTTGGATTTCTATAGCCTACAGCATGTAGGAAATCAGATTAGATAACTGAAAATTGCCTTTTGAGCTGAGGGAGTCTTAAAACTGCCAGCATTGCTGTACAGTGCCACCTAATGACACAGAGCAGTTCTCATGAGATCCATTCTCAAGGCTGGCACGGTACTGGGGAAGTCTGCAAGACGGCATAATCAATACTTATGGATTCTAGAGATATCTTTAAAATGTGTATGTCCACTAAACTGTATAAAAACACGGTTTTTTTACTCATATACCATTCAGAAATACAAGAAAAACTTGGGTGCAAAAGGAAAGCTTAGGTGTCTACTAAGTGCACTCTCAGCTATCAGTGCTTTACTGACCTGTTGCATCCTTGCAAAGCTATATAAATTCTTTGGCAGGAAAACAGAAAATCCTCTTCAAGACATAGAGCATGTTTCAGCTTATGGAAAAAAAAGGCTTTGAATACAATATTAGCAAGGATACTGTGTCTGCAGGGGAAAAAAAGGCAGAGGTTTTGTAACATTTCTCTGGAATACTGAAATTAGCTGTATTCAGAGACAGATGCTCTCCATTAAAAATGTGTCACTCCTGTGGAATTCCCTTAGTAACTTTGCTGGGAAATATGTCACAGTATCTAAGAGACTACCTCTAGGCTGTAGCAGATAGCCAGGATATTTTTCAGATATTTTCATTTGGAGTGGCAAGTCATCAATTATCAGTACTACCATCACCTAAGGAAACTGACTGACTTGAAAATTTTGGGGGATAATTTAGTTCTCTACTTTGTTTCCTCTGCGTTCTATAATATTGTTGACCAGAAGAGAATACTTTTATCTCCAAATTTGTCTTCCTCCCAGATGTGTGCTGTACTGAAATCTGTGCTGAACTGTGAATGCAACCTTTAGAAAAATATCTGGGAGTGGTTTCAAGATTTTTGCAGTGTTCAGTTCTTTAAACCTGTTTCTTCTTATGAAGACCATGTCTAAGGAGCATTTACCGCGACTGCTCTTGCGTTGGCTGGCTTCTGTCACTACCCTCTTCTTTTGTATTTTTCATTTTCTGATTCATGTGTGCTTCTTGATATGGTCTCCTTGCATGGCCAGGTTTGTGCACTGGTGTTCTTGCTGGACTCAAATGGGTGGGTCTTCCTGTACATGACAACAATGTTGGAGATTCCTGAGCTGATTTCCAAAAACCAGGAGTATCTGCGTGATACAGCAGCAGCACCCATCAGCAGCAGCTGCCCTGAGCTCAGAATTGCTCTGTTCTTGTGCAGGTTTGTACAGGGGCCATTTCCAGAGCAGCTCACTCAGCAGGAGTTGGTCTAGTTCCAGCATGACCTGGGGGCCCCATGTGTTTCAATCCATGCAGACAGTGATACCCGTGTTAGCATTTTGTTGTAATTAGATACCACCTTGAAAACCTTTGAGAGCAAAATATTGTCTGCCAGTTAGTCATCTGATTAAATGGAACTGTCAAATTACAAGTACTTAAAGGATAAAGTGGTAAATCGAGAGGTTAAATGTGTTTGTCAGAAACACAGGCAAAACAATGTCTTTCTTTACAGGGTAAATAACTCAGCTGGAATTGTGTCAGCAGCAGACTTTAATGCATTTGGACCTGAAAGGAGCTGCTGGCAATGCAGCAAAGGGATCTGAATCAAACAATCATAAAAACAGATGCACAGAGAGCAGTTTGTAGCCGAGTGTGATGTTGAACTGGAAGATTGTCTCAAGTGAGGCTCCATGAAGGTCCCAACTGGAGTCACAACTGGTTGATATTTTCAGCAGCAGCTTGTGTAATGGAATGAAAAGCATGGTTTATAAAGATTTTATCTAGCACTAAGTTCTAAGGAGGGCTTGGTAAACAGGCTCAAAATTTACATGATCTTGCTCAAAAGCAGTTAAATGAAATTCATTGAGGATGTATGTGAAGTACTGTCCTGAGAAAAATAATTCTAATGAAAATCAGCCACTGTTAGAACCAGTTCCATGGATCTATACTGGTCCTCTGAAGACAGAAAAATTTTGCCCAAGGAGCCGTACAGGTTGACTATGTGCTGGCCATGTTGAAACAGGCTGATGTTGAATTATTTGACACATATGTATATGACATTTTCTTTTTCCTCTGGAAGGAAACAAAAATAAAATTCTCATTCTCTGTGAAGAATGAGGCCATAGCCAGTGTTCTTTGACAGTTCATCCAGTTCAGTATTTCGTCGGTTCATTTTTGACAGAATCTGTGTGAGAATCACACAAGCCAGCCATCTCACAGGGTGATTTTTTTTTTTTTTTTTTTTTTTTTTTTGTTTTATTTAATGCAATGCTATAGATTGTCAGAGATCCTTGGCAGGTTTTTGCTTCTGGCTAAATACATCCTGCCTTTCCCCATGGTAACTATTTATCCAGACTCCTACTTGCTATAAA
>VYXF01010451.1:984039-1010082 GCA_013397295.1 Polioptila caerulea
TTTTTTTTTTTTTTTTTGCTATAATTAGAATAGAATAAAATAATCAAGGTTGGAAAATATCTCCAAGACCATTGAGTTCAACCTGTGATCAAACACCACCATGCCAACTAAACCATAGCATGAAGACGTTTCTTGAACTCTTCCAGGGATGGTGACACCACCACTTCCCTGCAGAGCCCATTTAAGTACTTGACAAGCCTTTCCATTAAGAAATTCCTCCTGATGTCCAGTCTCAACCTTCTCTTCAGGCCATATGCTGTTGTCCTGTCAAGAGTTGCCTGGGAAAAGAGACTGACCCTATCCTGCTACAGCCTCCTTTCAGGTAGGTGTAAAGAGTGATAAGGTCTTCCCTGAGCCTCCAGAACAAACAGCTCCAGCTCCCTAGATGCCCCCATCTGACTCATTCTCTAGACCCTTCACCAGCTTTGTTGCCATTCTCTGGACACACTCCAGCACCTCAATGTCCTTCTTGAAGTGAGGGTCCAAAACTGGACACAGGACTCGAGGTGCAGCCTCACCATTGTCGACAGCAGGGGCTGATCCATTCCCTAGTCCTGCTGGCTACAGTGCTTTTGATGTAGGCCCAGGTGGCCTTTTTGGCCTCTGCTGACTTGTGTTCAGCCACAGTCAGCCAGCACCTCCAGGTCCTTTTCTGCTGGGCCTCTTTACAGATGCTCTGCCCCCAGCCTGCAGTGCTCCATGGGGTTGTTGTGACTCAAGAACACCTTGCCTTGTTGAACCTCAGCCCATTGATCCAGATCCTTCTGCAGATCCTTCCTACCCTCCAGCAGATCAACACTCCCACCCAACTTGGTGTTATCTGCAAACTGACTGAGGGTGCTCTCAATTCCTTTGTCCAGATCATCAATGAAGATATTCAACAGGACTGGCCCCAATACTGGGCCATGGAGAACCTCACTAGTGATCCTCCACCNGCCCATTGATCCAGATTCTTCTGCAGATCCTTCCTGCCCTCCAGCAGATCAACACTCCCACCCAACTTGGTGTTATCTGCAAACTGACTGAGGGTGCTCTCAATTCCTTTGTCCAGATCATCAATGAAGATATTCAACAGGACTGGCCCCAATACTGGGCCATGGAGAACCTCACTAGTGATCCTCCACCAAATGGATGTAACCCCATTCACCACCACACTCTGGGTCTGGACATCCAGACAATTGTCTGGATTGACAATTAACCCAGAGTGAACCCATCCAACCCATGGGCTGCCAGCTCCTCCAGGGGAACACTGTGAGACTGCATAGAAGGCTTTACTGAATTATAGGTAGATTACATCCACAGGCAATTCTTATTCTGTTAATCACACTGATAATTTCTGCAAAAAAAAATAATTAAAAGGAAGAAAAAGAATTTTTAAAAATTAATTATTCACAGTCTTCTTTCCTGTGATTTTTTTCTATTGGAAAAAAATATTCTATTGCTGTTTTTTGACGTCCAGGTCTCATGGAAAGTGATTATGTAAATGCCAAAGTTCATTACTCAACAGATTTGATCATTAATAGGTTCCTAGATTCTCAATTTTCTCAGCTATTTCTTGCAGTGGTTAGTGAGCCAAACTTGTTACTTCTTATATATCAACAGAAAGGTTGTCCAAGTGACCAGCACTTCCACAGGCATAGCACCTACTGGGAGCACTAGGATTACACAAGCTCAGCTTTGTACAAGTAGAATTGAGGGCTTCAGAGCCTGCATTGATTTCATCTTCTGGGGATCACAATGTGGGTACTTCTGGCTGAACAAGAAAACACATGAGAATTTGATTTATCTGACCTAATTTGGATATGCACTCTAGGATGAAGAGCTCTGCACACTTTACCAGTTTGGTCTGTGTTGATTTAAAGGGATTCCCAGCTGCCTAGCTCAGATGTAGATACTCAAAGCTGGGCAGAGATGAATCCTACCCAGGCAGACCTGGGTTGTCTGTGAAAGAATCAGAACTCAACTGGAATTTTCAGATTCAATCAGTAAAATATTTAGTCATAAATGGAGAAAATCTTTGATGATTAAGAATCATTACATATGGTTCTTACACTACACTAAACTTACGTTGCTATAAAGATATTACAATAGTCACAACATCACTTTGGTAGGCAATATCTAAACTGATACTTTCATATATCCTGTGCTGGGTGGAATTGTTAGGAAATGCTAGTCTTTATTACAACTATATGCAATATATAGCTATAGTGTAACTTCAAAATTTTAGCACTTGCTACAGTTCAGTCACAGGGCCATTTGAAATAGTAATGCCCTGAGGTAGTGATTAAGTTTAGCATAACAATTCATTGTACGTGAAAGGTCCATTTATTTTCAAGCACTCTTTTTTCAAAAGTGAGCTCTCTTTTCCAGGTCTTCATTAAGATAATAGTCATTATACTGGGAATGGTTCACAATAATTTCAGACATTTGATTAAACATGTTAATGACCTGTTAGAATGAAATTGAGTGAAAGGGATAAGTAGCTGGGAATAGAAAGATTTAGATATAGAAGCCAACATAGTGGAAAGAAAAATATTTCTGTGCTCAAGTAATTACTGTATTGCTCATATAAGTAGCCCTTTCCTAAAATACACATCAATTGCAAATAGTTGCATCCCTGTTGTAATTGATGAGCTTTTGATGCATTGAAAAAAAGTGCATGGCCTTTCTCATGTTTATTCTAGCCAAAAAATCCTGAGATATCACCTTGATTTACAAACAGTGAAACATCAAAAAGCCCTTTCTATGACTAAACTGCAAGGCTTACAGCAGCTCCCAAAGCCCCGATGTTCTCTGTATGGAAAGTGATATGAAGGAAGTATTGAATTTGATTTCATAAAAACTTTTAAACCACAGTAATTTTTAAAGACTGGGATTTAGTGATCCTCTTAAGGACACCCACCATAATTTATAATTATAAGTTCCCAATTCATTTGGTAAACTGTTACATATTATCTTAATTTAAATTTTGATGTAGCCCAATCACTCTGCTGATATAAAGTAAATAATAGTTCTGTTGATAAATTAAAATCTGGTGTAAGTGTTTTTCATTGTTTTGTCTTACCTTCCTCTCCTGTGCTTGCTTTTGAGTAGAAAATGCCTATACAACCTTTTTATACACTCATTTTTCTTTGAACAGCAGCCAGTCATCATGAAGATTGACACTGTTTCAAGAAACTGTCAGTGGTTATTAATTTGTAAATGATTTGTAAGACAAGTGGAAAGGCCAGATAAACTTAATTTTCTTTGGCATATTGTGTTTTTTTTCCACTGGCATATAAATGCTTCTAATCATCAGTTAAAATTGTTCATGCTTTTCATTCCTCTGTAATTACCATTTTCAAAATTAGATGTTAATAAATAAGATGCAATAAAAGGTTATTGTTACTTTTTTGGAGCATCAGAGGACATAAACTCAAGGAGACGGAAGTCTAGTGGGGCTGTGTCATTTTGTGTGATAGAAGTGGCAATGGTAACTTCTTTTAGCAACTTTTCTGGTAGAAGATCATTCTGAAGGGAAGAAATGTATTGTCCTTCAGATAAACAAGCTATTGTTTGAATCAAACCATCCAGCATCATTGATATAAATACAATGCAATAGAGTGGCAGCTGATTTAACCAACTAATACAACTAAATTGTATTCATTTTGGAAATCGCATGGTTGCAGTGAGGCTTACTAATTCAAGTTTAATTACTTTAATTAATAGATTTAAATTTGGAAACTTTCAAAGTGAGAGCTGAATCCTTTGAGATTTTTGTCAGTTTACTTCATGACTCTTAGTTATTCAAAGCTCATTGAAACCAAACTTTAGTTATTTGTAATTGCTTTTTCTAAGTTCTGGGAGCTATGGAAATGTCCCCTGTAATTACACTTGGCTCAAGAGCGTGGAATAGAAGGGTGTGCCAAAGCTACCTTTGCCCTGGAAATGGGACTGATCTCAGCAGACAGAACCTGTATTCTTGTTTGTAACCATTTGAAGCAGGACCTCTCCCGCTCAATTCTGGGGTCTGATCAACATCATTACCAGCACCATGAAATAAATGTACTGAAAAAAATTGCAAACAGAAAATTTTAATGGGACAGCAGGACGTCTAAAATAATATCAATAATATCACCACTGTTTCATATTTATTAATCAGGCTTCACAAAGCAAAAAAAATTAAAATTATATTTCCTGGAGTCCCATCATTTCTATTTCCTTTGGGTAAAGATAGAATGCAATATCAAGAATCAAATGTTTCTGCAATATTCTTGTCTCCCCCCAGAAGGTATAAAAAGTTCATTACATGTTCAGAAGTATAGGAAATGGATTACCTAAAAAAACCCCAAACATATATGTATTCATATACAAGAAATGGTTTTGGACACTGCACTCCTTGCAAAGTTCCAAAGGAGTGAAAAAACAGCAGCAGAATTTCTCCAACTACAAAGTGGACAATGAGTGTAGTAAGTAGGTTTGTCTGCACAATTTGAGACCATGAAGAAGACAGCAGAAAGGTTATTTCTGTTGTTTTTCTGACACAGACAGGGATGATCCTACACAAAGTATATTTCTTGGAGATTTTCCCTCAGCATAGAGAAAATAATGCAGTCTGATAAATCAATTATTTTTGGACTATGAGTTTCCAGGCTTTTTTAGTCCAATATTTTAAGTCTGTTTCATATCCTACTTCCTCTCTAATTTCAGATTAGTGAACAGGTTGTTGATTTGCATGTTCAGTTTGTTCTCCACATAGCCATGTGCTTATATTACACATAGGTAAAATGGAACCTTACACAGCAACACATGGTCATGGCTGTCCTTGCTGAACTTT
The DNA here is from genome assembly GCA_013397295.1 of Polioptila caerulea. Taxonomy (NCBI): domain Eukaryota; kingdom Metazoa; phylum Chordata; class Aves; order Passeriformes; family Certhiidae; genus Polioptila; species Polioptila caerulea. Next base: position 988,856 of record VYXF01010451.1, read on the forward strand.
ATCTCTATCATGAAAGCCATTTGCATTACACAGTTTAAATTAAAGCAGTTTGGACAGTGTCCTAGCTTTCCTGTTACAGACCAGGAGAAGCTGGCATCTATCTTATGAGGTGAAGTGGCTGATATGCTTACTGTGAGGTTATGATCTTCCTGTATTTGAATAATATCTCTGTCTGCTCTCTCTCAGGAGATTGTGGTTATCAAAATGGAGAAAAGCCTGCAATAATGGATCTCACCAGTAACAAGCTCATAAACAATGCACAGAAGAAACAGGCAGAAGCCTCACTGGAAAAGACCCCACTCAGACATCAGATTACAAAGTAAAAACAATAAGAAAAAGGCACAGGTATAAAAAGATACAGGTAGCAGCTTCTGTAACCTGCCTAGATTTAGAACTTCTTCCCAAAAATTAAAATGGACCCAATTGCTCTTATACCTAAGGTCTGCATTATTCCTGTCTGCATGTAGCTTGTTAATCATCTAGAAAAAACTATTAGGTTGTTTTCCTAGTTTTGGACTTACCTTTTTTCTGACTGAGCTCAGACAACTTTAAGGAGATAGAAATTGCTGGACCAGACAGTTGAATAATATCCCAAAAAAAGCTCAAGTGTCTGTAAAACAGCAGAGAGAAGGTAAGTCAAAAATCAAGTGTCTTCTGCACTATGTAAAGCAGAACAGACTCTAGCTAAAGGTGGCTGGTGCTTATTGCCATCTAGTGAAAGAACTGGCCAACACCACAACCCTTCCACTTGTGTTGCCAGGTGCTTCATCAGGAATATAAAAGTCTGCCCAAGCATGGGCATTTCCAATGCTGAGTGTGCAGCACATCTCAAAAACGTACTGCATTCATTCCTATTTCACTACAACTTCAAAGTCAGGCTAAATATTTTATTGTCTGGCTAATGGGAAAACCCCTTATTTGTTGTGAGGTACCATTAGCTTGAAGAGAAATCCTGATTCATCGAGCCATAACAGAAAAAAACCACCTTGACTTGATGGGAAACTAAACCCTGGTCCTCTTCAGAACATTATCTATGCAAATAGTACCTAGTAGTCTGAAATAATTTCTGAATTTTGAGTTTTTTTCTTCAGGTTTTTGTGATATTTGGTAATCAAGCAAATTTCAACCAAAAACACTGAAAAGGGGAGAATAGTTAACAAAGAGAAATTAAGATAAGAATATGAGATAACGAGGTCTACAGCCAAAATCCAGGTGTTTTTCTGTATGTTAAGGTTTTCTATACGTTATTACTGTGATTCAAATTAATTTGTTACTAACAAATTGAAAAACAAGGGCAATGGTTAAATATAGAGCATGAGGATATGTTAAATTGATAAGAAAATCTTTTCCCAGTATAGTGATGGTGCAGTTACACATTTATGTAGTTGTAACTACAGGTATTTCCATGGCATTTCTTCCACTCCTCTCTGCTCCTTCCCAATTCCAGACATTACAAGATTCTCACAGAAACATATATTTAATACTTCTGTCTGAGAACCACATTCTTTTCTTCTCTATGTCAGACGAAAAATAAATAAGGCTTAACTACATTTCCATGTAATACACCAAACAAAAAGGATTATTAGTTTAGACCTGTTCCTCGGTCTGGTCAGTATTTACTACAGGTGAAGATCTTAAACAAATATCTAAGGCATAAAAGATCTGGAACTCATAGACACTTGAAAGCTTAGTGGAGACTTGGATTCATCTTTATATAATTTTTCTTTCCAAAATTGAGCAAATATTTGATATTTCCATGTGAAATGAAAAATAATTCCCTTAACATCACATCTTCTTTTATAGGGTTAGTAATTTCTGAGTTACACAAGACAACAAAGCACACATTTATTAGCCCTTTGCACTGTTTTCATGTGACATGGGAGGGATCTAAACTTCATGAGTTTGAAGGCATTAAGTTTGGAAACAAGAACATAAACCATTTAAGATGTATATCCTGAGCCAGAACACAGCTGAAGATCTCTGGTGCTTGGGTTACTACTCTAAGAGCAGCTCCCAGCCCCTTCAGGGGCAGAGTCGCAAAGACAGGCACAAACATGACCCAGTTTTAATTAGGAAATCACCAGCTGGGATCCAAACAGATGGAGTAAGGCCAAGTTAGAGAGGCCTATTTTGCAATAGCAAATACAGAGTAGCCACCATGTGCCAGCTGCCTACCAAGGTCTGGCATGATGGAGGAACCCACTTCTATTGCCCTAGGCTCATATCATTATTGCCCATGGCAATGGAAATGGTGATCACTGCTTCTCTTCACTGACAGATAAAGAAAACCCTGTGAGACTGGTCTCTTAATTGGAATAATAATTACCCAGAAGTAGGCAGAATAAATTTAGGCCAAGTAATGTTCTTTTATTTTTTTTCCTTCCTTTTCCCCCTTTTTTTTCTTTTTCCTGGGTGTTTTTTCATGAGTCAAAGGGGAGATTTAAAGGTTAAAATAATGAAGATTGCCCATACAATTTTGTTGAAGAACCCTCCTGTAAATAAAAGACATCACAGATAAATACTCAAATTTTTTTTTATAGAACTTGAACACAGGACAATTAGAGCATCCAAAGGAGGGTAAAGGAGATAGTAAAGGGTCTGAAGGAGAAGCAGTATGAGGAGCTGAGGTCACTTGGTGTTTTCAGACTGGAGGAGACTGAAAGGAGACCTCATTCCAATGTAAAACTTCCTCATGAAGGGAAGAGGAGGGGCAGACACTTGTCTCTTTACTCTGGTGATCAGTGACAGGACAACAGGGAAGTTGTGTCACACCTAAAGTTGTGTCAGGGTGGTGTAGGTTGGATACTGGAAAAAGATTCTTCACCCACAGGGAGGCTGGGCACTGAACAGACTGCAGGGAACAGAACACAGGGAAGTGTTCACAGCACCAAGCCTGGCAGAGTTCAAGAAGCATTTGGACAACACTGTCAGGCACTTTGTGTGGTTATTGTGGATGGTCCTGTGCAGGGCCAGGAGGTGGGCTCAACAATCCTTGTGGCTCCCTTACAACCAATTTTATTCTGTGATCCTGTGATTCTGTAATTAAGTTCAGAATTTTTGGCATAAAGAAAGTGGAAGTGGTTTGGGGAGGAAATTGTTTAGTCAATGTCTAAGAGATGACAGGCCAGATGGGACTAGGTTTCCAAGAGAGGAATGGACAGCAGGACACCTCTGCAGGAAGTCAAAGAGGGAGCATGTTACTAGAGAAATCAGTTTGATGTTATTCAAATGAGAAATAGTCAGTTTATTCTGAAACCAAAAAAGTGTTGCAAGATATTGCTGTTCGGGGGGAAAAAAGCAGTGGCCTTAAGTTTTGAGTAGGGAAAAAGTTCTTTGGGTAAAGATTACACTTCTGAAAGATCTCTAAAAGATCTTCCTTGGGAAAAAAAAATTATCTGTAAGAATTTTTCCACATAGATATTGAAACAGGTACTAGAAAACCTGACAGGTTTTAGTTTTAATGTTTATAAGAGAAACTGGGGCCATAAAAGCAGTTTCCTGTAGTCACAGAAGGTGCCAGAGCCTCAGAGTGATTTTTTTTTTCTTTTTGAATGAACTTTTACTCAAATTGCTTTCTGATATAGAGTTTGAGGACTGCCTAACATTGCTGATGGCAGGAATCAGGGGAAACACTTAACCCTTCTAAACTAAATCCAAAAGAAATATTTGCACAAGCCCTTCTTAAGGAGACGCAATTGATCTCCAGACAGGTTTATTTAAAACATAGGAAGTTTCTTCTGACAGGTGTCATTCCCAATTTGTTAAAGCAGCAGCTCGAATGAAGAACTCAAAGAAGCTATCAGCTCCCATGGAAGAATTGTAAATAAGACCTAGGTCAGGATCTTTATTAATGAGAAATAGAAGGCTCATTTTCAGTGTAGAAACATAAAGAGCAACAGTCCTTTGGAACCTGCTTGCAATGTGACAGTTTGTGTACAAAATAACCAGCACAAGTAATCATCACACCACTGGTTTTGAGGAATGTTGCAAAACTATGGAGCAGAGCAATAATGGTAACAGGAAAAAAATTTATTTCTCTACTTGTGTGTGTCAACCCCTGTGTTTGAATGCACCGCTATAGTGAGTGTGTGGTTATTTATGGAGCCTGTTTTAGCACTCATTTTGGTGATATTTGATTTTCCTGAAATTAAAGTAATCACACAGTAAATGAGGCTGGACATATTGTTGCAAATAGATATCAGAGGACATAACTCTATGCTCCTTCCTACCCAGCTGTTAAGACAGAACCAAAAGATATTATCATGCTGTAGCTTGACCACCTCTTTCTTTTTATGTCCTAGTGGCAAACTGGATTATTATGAAATTTATCCATTTCAATTCAAGTTTATCAGATGCCATTTCTTGATCTCTAAGATGCAATATTTTAGTAAACATTATCTTGCTTAAATTCATGCTTTATAGCATTTTATTACTTCATTGGTCACTCTTGATTATAAAAATTGTGATATTTTTGAAACAGTTGCAATTAGCAAGAAAGACCTTGAGAAGCATTAATAGTATTAGAACATTCCAGTACTTAGCAAGTAATACTAAAATGGACGCAAAAGGCTGAAAAAGAACAACAAAATTCTCTCAAAAATGTCTTGAATCTGAGGAAATAATATCATAAAGGAAACTGACTGTAGTTATATTATTGAAAACACATTTTGACAAACTTCTTAAGCCCCAATGCTTCCTATGCATATAAATCCATTTTTATGAGTCTATAATTAATGGTTAGATAGTAAAGGTTTTAATAATGCAAAAATCCAAGAATAATAATTGCATTCTGTTCACAGTGAAAGAGCAATGTGAGTCATAGAAATAATCTCTGGACGTCTGTAGTCCAACCTCCCACTTGAAGAGAAACTACAGGAAACTAGATCAAGACAGCTGTGGGTTTATTGTTAATAATAATAACTTGTTCTGTCCCCTTAATTTTTACAGTACCATATCAGAAAATGTCATGGCAAAGATCAGATGAGTTAAAACTCTACAAGACACAATAGACATGAACTGCATGGAAATGGATTTGTTCATTTGGTCAAGTGTCTTAAACACATGTACAGCTCTTACTAAAGAAGCAAATCTGTTCCTATTTCTATGCAAAAGATACAAATATAGCATTTCATTTGTAATGAACAATAATTAATTTTCTTCCATATTTCACTGATGTAGATCAAGATTAACCATGTTATAAAATCAGTATCATTAAATGCAGAATTGCTCAGAGTACATCTAATAATATTCTTTTTTGAAGAGCACATATTTTGGAGTAGAAGCTCTCCTGGACAAACTTCTGAGGTCTATGACGGAAAGTACCAGCATTTCTTGGATTAGCATTATCCAGTCTCTTAGGTTCTTATGGCTTATTGGCTTCATTATCCAAATTGGTTTAGACTTGTTTTTATGGAACCATGTCTGAATGTTTTTACCTGAAAAAGCTTTCTGGTTCTGCTATGAACCTATTCAAAATCAGATCATATACCTGTGTCTTGCTCTACATATCCTGGCATCTTATGTCAAGAAAAGAGCTTTTGCCTTGTTCATTTCTTTTGGAAAATTCGTATACAAAGGCACATTTCTTCCAAAATAGAAGATCTTAACATCCCTGCTGCATCCCTATGTCTTAGTCTCTATTTAAAACAAAACTTTTATGCATCTTTAATTTAAATAGATGGTGTGAAATCATATTATGCTGATTGAATCATATTGAATTCTAATTCTGCTATATGATATTATTAGGGAATTTCAGCTTCCCTAAACTCAGTGATTTCATGCTTGTTCACTCTGAAAAACAACCCCCCTGAACAAATGTCTAAGGGTTTTTTTTATTTATATCCATTGCAGAGACGTACAGTCATTATATTATTTTTCTTAAAAAAAAAATTGCTAAAATGCAAAGAAGTAAAATGAAGGCTGACATAACCCTGAAATAAAAAAGCCTCCTAGCTATTTTTTAAAGAGAACTGTCAGTTTCACAAAGCATATGAAATCAATCCTATAAGACGGAAGTAAATATTTTTAAGTGAGTAATTGAATTAGGAAAAAATATGGTCCCTTTCATTTCCATAAAGAAAAGAGGTAATTCTCAAATTAAGTCAAAGTCAACCCACTCCCACCACAGTTTGTATTTCTGCTGACTTTTATTAGACATTAACTGCCAAATATTGCTTGAATTCTGCCACATTCTAGAAGCTCTGCTATCTTCACACTAATTTTATCCCCTCTTCAAACTAATAAGATTTCCAGGAAGCTCTAGACTCAAGAGTGATACTTACAGCAGAAGAGTCAAAAGTTAAGTCTTAACTACTGTCATGAATATTTAATATAAGTACTTTTTAAACAATTTTTAATGAGTGAATTCATTAAAGTGTATGCACAGATTGACATTCTACTGATTGAAGGCCACATTTAACTACTGCATCCTTTTTTAATTTATTTCCTTATAATAAAGGGATGGTCAACCAGCATAAATATTTCCTGTATTCCATAGCTTCCTAGGGTTGGCAGAAGGAAGCCCAGAATAGTACCATGTGCGTGCTGCTTACCAAAATTTTGACTTGTTTTCTTCTTTCTTACCACTGTAAAGCAAAGCCATCACCAAGTTAGCAATGCTATTTACAGAGGTACCTTTCAGGTTAAGCTTCTGAAGACTGGTTATGAATATGCTGGAAGAACTAATGAAGAACAATGCAAATAGTAGATAAGCTTAAATTAAAGCAGAATGAAAAAGAAAAGTAAAATTTTATTCAACATTCTCATGGTGTGTTGGCAAAGAAACTTGATTATGTGAACTGTAAAGCAGTTTCAAAAATTCCTTAAATTTAAACATTTTCTCAATTCTCTTTCAGTTAGAAGGTATATAAATGTTTTTGGGTCAGTTTCATGTTTTGAATTTTTCCTCTTTATTTCAATAGTCCAAAGTGGAAACAATAAAAAAATGGAGATGACAGAAAGCTTTTAACCTCAATTTTCTTTTTTTTTTTTTTTTAATTCAGGGAAAAGTGATTGGAAAAAAAAGTGGGATTTTATGTTGCCTTTTTGGTTTTGAGGTTGTTTTGGTTTTTTCCATGGGAGAGGGAAATATTTTCAGTCAGGAAATAGTTATGAAAAATCTGATTAAATGAAATCATGTTTCTTGAAAATCCATGCATTTTCCTTTGAAAGTAAAAGACATGATAGGTCCATTTGCTGTACAAATATTTAATTGTCTTTGAGTTAATGAGCTCCCTCAGAGATCTCTAGCAGGCATAGCTCTGCTTTGTGGGATACCTGGTAAATTTGGGTTTACCCTTTATTCCCAGTGTTACCAGTGATGATGGAAGGTATAGATTAGTGGAGTCACTGAACAGAATGATTGTACTGCATGTCTGCAGAGCTGTGCTGCTTTGGTGTGCCAGTTTCTCTCACACCAGGGGATTCTGACAATTTTGCATCAGAAGACAGCTGTTGACCCTCTAAACATCCTCACTAACCTGTAGGAACCCTCTTCATCCCTTTTGACTGAAGTCACTACAAAGCAAAGGTGATCTCACAATTTGTCATTTACTTCCACTATGATCTACCAGTAAGCCACGAACCAGAATATGCAAATCTCCACCTACACAGGATTTAGGAAACAGGGCTAAGTCTCAGTCTCAGTTTGTCAGATTGATTGAATACTCAAAAAAAAAAAAAAAAATCCCTTCCTATTTATTGAAACCAAAATGCAAATTTACTTTCCCACTAAGACCTCTTTGTTCTTGTTTTCAAAAAGTGGATATCTATTTGCATAAATGTTTCCTAAAGGAGTCATGAATATTCATGTTTGCATATGACTCTATCTTGAAAGTTCTTGGGAAGCTGAGGGAGGAGGATAAATTATTCAGCCTGAGACAAAATAAAATCATTTTGGTCTGGTCATGAGTCAGAAATTTACCAGACACTAACAGCCAAAATGGTAGTGGGAGCTTGTTTGGGAAGCTGAAATTTCTACTACGTCATTCATCACCTTCAGAAATGTGAAGTTTATCTGTAATTCTAAACAAATATAACAGCAAATTTAAAGCAGTAAGCTCCCACTTCTGACAATTTTTTTGCTCTTTTCTTTATTAGTTGTATGGAAAAATACTGACTACCCATAGCAGGCTTAAAACTGGCCTTTCTCACACAGCTTTCAGCGTGGCTTCTCCAGAAGCCAAAGGAAATCCCTGGGGATCTGCCACCAGTGTTGGGCCATTCCCGTGCTCAGGCCTGGACAGTCACGGGGTGTGAGCAAGTCTTACTCCAGGAACCCTGTGAGCATACACACCTCTGTGGGATCAAGTCCATCAGAAACACAAAACCTCTTGGATTACTGCACATCTCAGCTAATAACAGAATCCTAGAATGCCCTGGGTCAGGAGGGACCTTAAAAACCATCCAGTTCCAACCCCCCTACCATGGGCAGGGACACCTTCCTCTGGAACAAATTGCTCCGCGACCCATCCAACCTGACTTTGAACACTTCCAGGGATGGGCCACCCACAACGTCTCTGAGAAACATGTTTCAGTGCCTCACCACCCTCACAGTAAAGAATTTATTCCTAATATCTAATCTAAACCTACACTCTTTCAGTTTCTCCCTTATCCTGTCACGAAATGCTCTTGAAACTCATAAAGTAGCTGAGTTTCATCTCAACTAATTCATCTAATTCAATTTTCTTTGCCAGTTTATTTTCCACTCTCTTTGTGAGCATGTTAGAAGACATTTTAAAAGTTAGAAATAAAGAAGGGCTGATTTATTAATGGAATACTTACATATTCCAAATTTTTGTTAGTAAATATATTAGAATTGGAAATAAGCAACTTCTGAAACAGGCTATTTTCTTTCCTTGCCGTGAATTAAAAAATAAAATTTATAAAAAAATTGAATTTGCATTTTATCTTTTTTTTTTTTAAATGAAGCTATGTGCCATTACATGAACCTTCCCTAACTTCTCACATGGAAAATTCAAAACCTATTTCTATAAAACTTTCCTCTAGGGAGAGTTTTGTACACTTTAAAGCTTATTAATCATGGATGTCACAATGGGGAAAGGAAAAAAGTATACAAGAATTGTACTTGTCTTTGCTATGCTTGGCTTTCATATGTTCACAACTTGAGTGTCAAACTGAAAAAAGAAGGAAATTGAGCATAAAATTTTCATATGTTTACAAATAGAGCCTCAAATTGAAAAAAAAATAAGGAAATCGAGCATAAAACAGCTCTAAAGGAAAGGTTTTGATTAAAATTTCCTGTAAGTTAATATGTCCCTAAACATTCTCTGATCACAGGACTTAGTCTGCTATCAGTATTCACCCTTGGCATACAAGAGTCACCATATTTCAGAATATATGGCTGCATAGTCCCCTTCTATTGCCTTTGGTATTTTTTTCTTTTTAATTTTCTCCATTATTGACTGAGATAAACACAATTTAGAACTTATTTTAATTTATCATAAATCATTACTCTTTTCCAGCCCAATTAAAGAGAACCCATTTTATCTTTCTTAACATATTTGTCTCAGTTGATAGCCAGAGTCTGGTTATAGCCCCATATATTTGAGAGAAGAAAGAGATTATCAAGGACTGCGGGCAATATTGGCACATCACCTTCCAGTTTATAAATAAAATCAATTAATAACAACTTTGTTTCCTTGTTTTTATGTAAAAGTCAGAAGGAGAGTTTTCTTGTTCCTCTGTATTTTGCACAGTGCATAGGAAATTTCCCTGTGACTTCAAAGACTCCAAGAATCTGGAAATACTTGAGGAGAAGACAAAAGAGCCATATAGGGTTAGGTATATAGGTAGAAATGTGCTCTGGAACTGCACACCTGAGATATCTGTGGCTTTCATTAGCCCATAAGCTGCACAGAGCATTTACTAGGATTGAAAGAGGCACAACGAAACACGAGGGACTGAATATCCTCTATTATCCAGTATTCAGAAAAACAGAGCAGCATGGGGTCTTAAAGCTAACACCAAACTCTTACCCAGCTTTTTGCTTTTGCACAGCCTCATATGCTTTGCAAATGAGTTTTGGAGAAGTATCTCCTTTTTATGTAGCATTTTGATCACATCTTGTGAATAGGGGCTTAGAAAATGCAGCTACAGCAGAGAGAAGCTTGATAAAATGGCCCAAATTCACTGCAGATGAGCAGAATTTACAAACTTAACAAAGAATTTCCCATCTCTTCTGTGGAATGCTAGAGGAATAGCCCATGGCAGGATCCTTAGAGGCATATTTACAGGCTAATTTTATAAGGCTACTAGGTCTCACAGTTGTTTTTTCAGTTTGTTTTTTTTTTTTTTCACATGCATTTATACTCGTTCCTTTAAGCACACACATCAGGGCTCCACACAGGCTGAGGGCTCCCTGGGCTGATGGCCACCATGAGCCAATGGCCACCACAGGTCCAGGGCTTTCCCCAGGTCACAGAACAGAACTCAGGACTTGAGGACCTGAATGCAGGGGATTCATTCAGGGCCATAACAGCACATGGCCAAAAACTTCCTTGCAACAAGCTCACTTCAGGCTCCATGGAATAATTTCATAACTAAACTAAAAGAGGGCTGAAACATCTCAGGGCAGCAAGAGCCAGCCAGCAAAGGCAGACCCAGGCAGGTCCATGGCTGTCTCCTGTAGAAAAACACCTCATCAAACTTGAAAATACATTTTGAAACTGAGAATTAAAGCTGGTAAAAATACAGCTCAGGGCACTGCTTTTATAGGTGTTCCACCTGAAGTTATAAGACCGTGGTGACAGTAACGTCTCTGTATGAATAACTCAAGAAGAACTTCCTCACAGGAACATTTGGTTAAGTATTTGCAATATATCGTAGTCCTTACCAACGGGGACAGTAATGGCATTGATTTGTGTGAATTATCACTGAATGTAGGAAAAGCTCCACCAAATTCTTGTCTTACAGATTCCTGTTGTGCCTTGGGGAGAGCGTAGGCAGTTACATACAAATTAAATTTGGGCTCTCTGTGCATCAAAGAAGATTGACATTTATAATTTCAGAGGCTTTAAAATGTACTCATGGGTTAAAAATGTGTAGATATGCAATGAAACCTGTTTGTGCAGCAGTACAGATTAATAGCCGGGGACCAGTCACTGCCTGAAAGGAGAGAACTCACACAAGGGCAGTGGACTTATTCATATTTCCACAACTTTCATCCTGAATTTTTTCACGATTCTACAAAATTTCTGTTGGCCTTATCATTCCAAAGGACAGGATTTATTCCTGCATACACACAGAGGAAACAATGGTCTGTTCTCTTCATATCCCACAATCCTGTCAGAGCACCTGGGGAGCCTGGTAAATGAAAAACCAGTGAAAGAAAGACTGGTTCCTTGCTTTGGCTGAAAGGTACCCTGAGATCTCCTTCTGTTTCATGACAGTATGTTTCCAGAAAAGATGTGCTGCCAGAATTGACTTAGGTATGTGACTCCTGGTGTCCTTCCTCTGCTAGCTCTCGCCGTGCGGGTGAACTTTTAAAAATAACAGAATCTGAAGATGAGACCTTTACTGGAGATTTGCTTTATTGTTGGTAAAGAAAAGGTCAGAAAAGAGTAAACACCTTAACTCCAGGTAGAGCACCAAACCAAGAAAAGAGATGTTTAGACTTTTATCTCTGCTTTTAGGATATTTTTTAATTTTCTCCAAAGATTTTTAAAGCTGAGATCGGTGATTTTGTAAGTTTTACAACTAATAGTTCACAAGGACCATTTTGCCATGTCAGAAGTCAGGTCACTGATAATATCCAGGGAATACTAGAGTGGTTAATTCATTATTATAAAGACTGCAGTCCCTAAAATAAACTGTAACAATAAGCAAAGGAAGCAGTTCATTATATGTGCTCATGTTTCAGCATTTAAAAAAATTCTTCTCCCTTTCCAAGCAGAAAGTTAAACATAGATAGATGTTCATTACCATACATGTAAACCACCCCCTTCTTCCTCTCAGAGTTATTTTGGGACTTAGTTAAATATTTTTGCTCTTGTTTTTGCAGGCTGCTCAAGTGTAAAGCCCATGGGCACATCGACTTGAGTGGAAAAGATTTTGAGTATCTACCATAGACACAATGTGTGGTCTTGGATAACAGTTTTCAATTATTTTGTCTTTGAAACTGGGGAAATACTTATCTCCTCACAAGAATGCCATTTAGCAAAAATTTACTTTTTTTTCTAATTGTTGATGTGATGTTAGGCTTGCTTTCAGAAATAATTACTTGATAATGTTATTGTTGTATGAAAAGTGTCTTTAAACAATTTGCATCCAGGCAACACTTTAAAAGGAGCGAAATTTCTTTTGAAATTAATTTTTAAATTTCAGCAATAAGAAGAGGGTTTCCACTCATAAAAAGCCATGGCTATAACAGATGATAGTGATTTGACTAAGGACGTTATTTTGGCTGGGAACAAAAGCTGTTGTATCAATATTGGGTAAAGATTAAATGGGGAAAGAGGTGCAGAAACCCCAACTTCTGTTGAAGAGCAAGTGCAGAACATACCAAAAGAAAGAAATAGGACTTCAAGCAAAGCCAAGCAGGACATATGTTGCAGTGATTTAAAACAAAGTTAAAAGGGCAGTAACATTTTTTCAACAGGTATTTATAAAGGCAGAAAGGATCTCCTGACAGGACAAGCATGAAAATACTGCTGGATGTTTTTGGCTGTAAGAGAGCAAATAGATTAACAAAGGGAAGAGCTTAGGGTGGAGCTACTCCTGGTTTGGTCAGGTCTCTTCTCAGTATAATCAGCAGCTCTAAATGAGCCTTTCTAAGTCTTTTGACAGGAAGGTGACACCTTTCCATGGATTTATCTCCATTTTCTTTATCTTTGTAGGACAGATTTTAGGTCCATTCAAAACTGAAGAGGTTTTCCTCTGAGCACATTTTTTGAGCAATTTTATAGATGTTGTTATTGAAGCACATTACTTAGCACGTTATAAAAATAAGAGTATTGAGTAGTATTCCATTCAGTGCAGTGCTTTCCTCAATTACATATTCTTTGGATGCAATGAGATATTGATCAAAGCTGGACTGAGCCGTCTGTTGTTGCTGTTATTTCTTCCTCTTTTGATGAGTGTTAACTTGACAAAATCTAGAAGAGTTCATTTTCTTTAGACAGTTTGTTGACCACTGCATACTTATACTCTAGCTTGGTCTAGGGTTTGCAGGCAGTTTTGCAGTGTGTTTTTCATTAAAAAGCCTTAGGGAAACCAAAGTCTTTCTCAAGACATCCACAGTGAACTGTTCATGGGGTGCAAGTAATTGGGGAATCTGCACTTAAATAGAACTAAATAACCTCTCAAACTTAATTAATTAAACTTATATATTTTTAAACATTGACAAATATATATAAGCTTAATAAAGTTTTAAATTTTGCACTGGTTTAGGTACTGCAGAAGTTATGGTATCTCCCAGATATTACACATACCTAATCCAACTTAAAGAAAAGCTCTGAAATTCTTAAGTTGATATTGTACTCTGGCTGTGGAAAATTCAAAATAAAACCAAAGGGGGAACTATTAAAACTAAAGATTAGATTTATTCTCTGTTTCAGGACCTCTAGGTATGGAGCTTTCTGGGAAACTAAGGAAGTACGTACTGTGTCATGGAATTTATCTCCCAAAGCCTTCACTTGAATGGAGCCAGAGAGCAAACTCCTGGGGACATTTTCCTTTGGGGTGTGTTGAGATGCTGTACACAAAACTGTCAGGTGAGAGCTCAGCTGGTGAAGGCTTTTCCAGGAGTATCACAGGAAGGAGCCTTTGGAGGTACCTGTCATGTGGATGAAGGAGGCTGAGGCCAAAGAGATCTGTGTGCTGGGGGAGGAGAGCTACAGCTGAAAATGACACTTTCCCTCACCGCATGAAAAGTGCCAAGAGAGAAAATTGCTTCAGATAAGGGGTTTGGATGTGGAACAGAAGATCTGAGTGGGATTGTTTGGACATAAAATTCGATATTTAATACAGAGGTCAGTAAAACATCCAAGAGCCAATGTACCATCTCTCTCTGTAGCTACTCTCCTCTACAAAGTGAAAATTTGCGGGTCAGAAGGGAAGGAACCCATATCCTTTGAGGATTAACTCTGGGCGTTTGGTTATCCATCACACCCGTGTGTTTTGTTTGTGTCCCACTACAGCCCCATTCCCTAACCTGTGCTCCTCACAGCAGTTGTGAATTCACTTTGCTACCTGTGATCTTGGTCTCATCTTCGCAATGAATTTAAATTTCTGCAAGGGTATGAGTGACTGCAGAGATGTTTCACTAATTGTGAATATGATCTAGAAGCCCTCCCAAAGGCCTGCAAACTGGTGCCTTCCAGATGGTTTGAATTCCTCATATGGCCAAGCAAATGGCTAAAAAGTTCTTTTAGACAGGATACCATGAAAGAAACAATATTTAGGACTCTACTTTCTACTAGTTTAATACAGTTTCAGTCTGTAACACTGAGGATCTAAATTCAGAAGTTTTCAATTAAAAAAGGAACTCCAGATGCAGCTAAGGATGTATATGGATGTATTAATTTACCAGCAATAATACCTTTAGAACGTTAAAGTTATTCAATATTTTGGGGGCCTTTTTGCTTCATTTTGTTCTCAAGATACAAAAATAACTTTCAGAAAATTCATTGGTCTATGGCAGACGTTTAGAAACTATAGAAAGTGCCATTACAGATTGATAAGCAGTGAAGCAAATATTTTCATAAAACACACCTTCCTATGATAACATCAGAGACCCTGAAGAATTTTATTAGGTTGTTTAAATAATTTATTATTTTTAAAATCAGAAAACTGTGAAAGAAAATATCAATACTTGTTTAAACAAAAAGAATAAGACATTGCAAGGATTTTTTTTTTTTATTTAATATCTTAGGTAGTAGGTTGTTAGACAACAATATAAAATGCTTTGTAACAGAAGCAAGTTCCACCAGGACTGTATTCTTTATGATACCATGTTGCTGATTCAGGGGATCCATGAACATTGCAGACACTTTATGTTCTCTTCATAATCCAAATACAGAAAAGCATTTCCAAATGTAAATTCGTGAAATTTTTTTGAGAAAGATAATTGATACCTGAAATGTCACACAAACTATATCATAAAGATGAGGTGAAAAATCTGCACAGAAACTTCTAGAAAATTGTATTCCTTATATTTGTTATATGGTTGCTCATATTCAGTATTTGCTTGTGACTGCAATGTTTACATTTTGACTTCACAGGTATATTAAAGAAGGTATTAGCAGTGGTGGTTTTTAATTGCCAAGAAATATTTGCCAAAGCAAATGAAATTGTTTTGCATGTACTGTTGTGCTTACTGCACAAAAGCAGCATCTCAGCATTGCTTCAACATTTCTTCAAAACTCTAATTAGAGTCATTTCCTGCAGGCTCCTCAGCATGCTGAGGTTTCCTTGTACCAAATTAGGCACAGAGGTTTTTAGGATGCATAAATTGGAAATCAATGGAAGCTCCTGACCTAATTACTTTCTAAGACACGGACCTGAGAGTTTTCGGGGGGGGATGTTCATGACAGGATGTTCATTCTCAGTTCACTCTGGGTGGATGCCAGTTTTAGAGGCAACACTTGTTGCTACAAACTGTATTTGTTTCAGAATGGCAATCATTTACCTTTGTTTCACTCCTATCAGACTTTTCATCATTACCTTGTCTATCTCTCTCACCACTTTTCTAACATTTTTTGCTGTGCTATTTAAGTATTTACAACCTCAAAACGTCATACCTCAACAGGCCAGAGATAAGCTTTGAAAAATGTGTGAAGCAAATACATTATTTTTTAGGTATCATAAAATTCTTATATATTTTTTATCTTTAAATTATCTTTCTTTTTTGTATGAAATATGTGTTTTGGGTGAGATGCCTAATTCTCCTATTTAATGCTTGCTGTTATGTCATGAAAACTCTCCCAAGACTGTTTGATCTGCAGAGAAAGTTGAGCTAAGCCAACTTCCACTTTGCTCCTACAGTCCAGGCAAACAGGCATTTGGGAAATAAAAGGTGAGTGGAGATCACCGTGGGCACACTACACAGGGATTGCAAGAGAACCACCCCTGGGACAGCATGCCATGGCCATCCCATACTCTCTGTCAACACGCCTTGGACTTTGGCAGAAGCTCTTGCTAAAATCCTGGAGGTGAAAGAGGAGTGGAATGAAAGTAGGACACAGAGAAGAGATGGAGGCTGAGCATGCAGCAAAGTCTTGATGCTCATACGAGGAAACGAATGAGGGAATGAAAGGTTAGAACATTGCAAACTGAGACCTTAACCTCCAATAAACACAAGTCATGATGTGAGCATCTCTTCTGCCCTTCTCCAAGCATTCCCCACAGGTTTACCTAAATGGAGGTTCCTGTATTCCTTTTTCTATCCTTTCTGTCCACAAACCATGAAGCATGTGCTAACAATGAATCAATACCAAAACAGAGGAGGAAAGAGAGGGATAGATGAAAGGTCGTCTCATGGCACTTTTTTCTGTAAAAGATTTCTCTATCAAAAGTAAGTAGAGTTTTGTGAAGAGAGATTTAGTTGTTCTCTAGTGAGCTTTTAAAGACTTGGAGTGCTTTTACTCCAAGACCATGGATCCAATCAATCCCACTTCATCATGCTAATTAAAGGAACTATGTAAAACAAAGAGGCTTTTAAATATGGCAAACCCATTATGTTATATCATATTAATAAAGTCCTCATGTTTATTTTTCCTGAACAGTTTATCCAATTTTCTGTCGATTGACTCTTAAATGTCATTTACCTTGAAAAGCTTAAGAGTGGTTGCAAGCTCACTGCCTCTGGCCATGCTCAGTACAAAGTGGCATTTGTTCCTTTGGAGATGAAACAGTCCTGCTGCCCGACATACTGCCAGTTTGAACAGAGAGAGTAAGGACTAAGGTCATGATTGATTTCCAGAAGCTGTTGAAGCATCTTATTTCACCAATCCCAAACCAAATTAATGACATAAAATTGAATAGTGCAGCATTGATAGAAATAAATTGAAAACTATTCCTAGAGTTTTGGCTTCACATAAGATATTGATTACTTACAAAAGGTCTCATTGTGTGCATTAAATCTCCTACAGAAGATACCAAGTGCCGTGTTTACAAAAATAATAAGTTTTATTGACCATTTTTGTTTGGCAATCAATGAAATAAAATTCTTTGCTGAAATATTTTCCTTCTTCATGACTGAATACTAAAAATACAAAAATATTTTCTTGGGAGAGCCAGGATCAAAGGCCAGTGGCACTTGTGAAAAGTTTCCTCATCTAAGCAGGCTTTCACTGTGTGTGTCTGTGTGGAACCACAATATGACACTTCCTCTGGCAACATCCTGTTAACATTACTGAGAGCTTGCTTGAAGAAAAATCAATGTATTTGTCTCTTGGTGTTTTGCCATGGACATATAATCACTAATCAAGCAGAAACTACCTGCCTCCTTTCAGTGATACAGTTGTCTGGTCTCTGCTCTAGGAGGCAAAGAGACCAGACAATCATAATATAAGATTTAGACAATGATAAGACTAGACAATGATAAATCATAACCATAATGAATGAAGCAATTTGTTACTGTTTGAGTAGTTACTTCTTTTTATATCGGCAAATGCAGTTTGAACTGACTGTTTCATCTGGCTTTTAATTTACTGTCATATTTCCAGTTCATATCCAAAACAGAATTTTTCATTCATTTGCATAAATAACTATTATTCTTCTTTTAATACCATTACAAATGAGTTTTATAATATTAAATTCCAGCAGAGCCATCTTAAATGATCAAATTCAAATCTATTCAGTCTCCTGGTAACAATAATGGTGGGGTGTTTGGTTTGAATACTGTCAGTAGAGTAATTTATGTGTAAATAGATTTTCCATTTTACAACGCATTGAATATGAACAGAAAGGGTTCATGAAGAGCATAAAGAGAAAAGCAAATGATTATATTACTGTAAAGCCTTGTTCCAACTAGGAATGAGGTGTTTTAATTCTCCCCTATTCAGAAAGACCATGCTCCCTTCCATATGTAATACCTTCAAACATTTCTAACACTTGTAGTATTTATTAGACAATTATTTATTAGACTGTCTGATACTCTTGAAGGAAGAGGAAAACAGAAACAAACTAAGGAAGGAGCAGTGCACTCGCTGCTGCTGCTGCATCCTCACCAAGTGCAGACTGGGCTGGTGAGGAGATCCTCCCACAGCTGTGTGCAGTGCTGGGTGCTCAAGAGCAAGAGCAAGGGCAGAAAACCCACACCAAAGTTTTGAGACCTCGTGGGAGAAGTGCCAAAAGTCAGTGTCCCAGCCCACCCCACTCACTGACTTGGGAGCTGATGGGGATGAGGGAGCTCCAGAGTGAAAAAAGATCTGAGGTTTCACTGTGGAGGGTCTATTCTCAAGATACATCCCCACACAGGCTAATGAGGACAAGGGATCATTTATCTCTCCTTTTATCCAGTCTATTCAGTGCACTGGAGGGCAGTAAAACTGCACAGCTACCTTAGGAAAAAAAAAGCAGAAAAAAAACTAAAAAGCCATTTATTTAATGGGCAAATTAGTCCTTTCAGGATTCTCTTAGCTTTTGGTGATAAGTTTAGTCCTTACCATCATCAGGAATCCCACTGGTTATTTGGTGTGGGCATTTTGGCTCCATGATCTGGAGCTACAGGATATTGCTGAGAAGGAATGGGTTGAAGGAGCAGGAAGAACAACACAGTGCTCTCTTACCATTTGCCTGATGGGAAGAAAGGATGAAACCTAGGTAAAAAATGTCCAAACTTTCCAGTTCTTGCAAGTGACTTAAAAATGGAGGAATTACTGATTACAATCTTGTTAATTTCTCAACCTGTTCCGCCTAGCAAAGACTTTTACTAATAAATGCTTCAGAAAACTCCTCTTTTCCTCATAAAGTGGTTTGAGATTTTTTTAAATGTGCAGTCTAGGATAAAAGTTGAACAGATAAATTCTGAAGCATAAATTATTTTTCGGAAGACTCCTGTAGAAGAAAACGTTTTCTAAACCATCAGGTGTTTAGTCAGTGCTTTCAAGTGGACCTTTGTACAAAAAGATACAACAGAAACTAGCTGAGTTTTTTTTCAACAATAAACTTAAAAATAAACTTAATAAACTCCTTATTAACATTAGGAGGCCAGCGTGTAGGAGAGGCATGGAGTTCCTAAAGCCCTTGGCAGTACCATTGGAAAAGTGGGATTTTGAAGTTGGCTGCTTCCTGCAATT
This sequence comes from Polioptila caerulea, assembly GCA_013397295.1. Taxonomy (NCBI): domain Eukaryota; kingdom Metazoa; phylum Chordata; class Aves; order Passeriformes; family Certhiidae; genus Polioptila; species Polioptila caerulea. The sequence goes on from VYXF01010451.1 coordinate 1,008,115, forward strand.
TTCTTCCAGTTTCTTATAGCAAAATACACTTTAAATATATAGTTTATTTCCCCTCTTTGTTTTCTTGGAGTTTTTTTGTTTCATTGGGTTTTTTGTTTGTTTTGTTTTGTTTTCTTCACACGCAGCTTTTGTGGTTATTAGACAACAAACACCACGAGGTTATTTAAATACAAAGTCTTTGCAGGATCCTGAGCTTCTCTTGCAACAGTTCTTCTGATGCTGGATATATTTATTTAAACATTAGGAACTCAAGAAAAAGAAACACACGACTGGACAAATACGGTAGAGAGGATGAAATGATGTGACTGGGGAATGTCATATTGCAGATAGCTACAAACAAGTTGTATGAAGTGAGAGAAATAAAAAGTTCACAAAAATAGAAATGAACATATTTGCAAGAGAATGTTTACAATAATATATCCCAGTTATTGTTCACCACTGGCATGATTATGAAGATGTAGTAGTGCAGACTTACATGGTAATTAGCTTGTCAGATCAGTGTAGAGAAGATTCACACTTAGCACAACACCTCAAACTGCTGTAAGTGCATAAGTGCTATAAACACCTACTCAGCAAAATTATTGAGGTTAATAGTGGTCTGTGGTAGTTACAATCTGTGCATGTTTATTATATTTTTAAAATGGATATAAGGTACAAATTTAAAGTGAAAAGGAATGAAAAATTAGTATGGTGAAAAAAAAAAAGAAAATATGACTGTAAACGTAGATTCTTGTTAAAATCCCATGAAGTTACAATTTCTGAGCCAGATATTTAACAAGGTGCCTCTTATTTACCTGGAGTTAATAACTGAGATCTTGCTGCTTTTTTGTATGCTGAACTAACATTCTTCCATTTCATTGCAGAGAAAAGACAGAAGGCAAGAGACATTGCACTCCATTATTGTAATTGACTGTTCCTTCCCATTATCATTCTCTTTCATTTTTCTAAATAGAAACAATGGAAGAGTTACATAATGAAGAAATTTAGCAAGTATCAGATTAAAGATCAAATTAGCAATTATTTGCTGACATTTATAAAGCAAGCAACAGCTCCCAAGACATCTGAATTAGATCAATAGGGTACTATTAAATTGTATGAACAGTTTAGTACATGCTTATTAGCAAATTCTGAATGGTAAACTGAATGGATGATTGTAGCTGTTAATGTACTGCGATTTCAGAATATAAAATATTTTTTAAATTATGTCTTAATGGACCTTGGTAGGAGCAGTGATTCACTTCAGAAAAATTATTAATGTGGATGTGGTTAAGTATTTGCAGTCAACTTGTCTACAGGCTTTTCTGCAGGCTTTGGTATCAGAGAATAATTTGTATGCTAATTTACAATTTTATTTGCTTCTTTGCCACCTCATAATATCAAGGTAGTCTTCACTAATTCATAAAGAATTAAATTACTCTTATCCTGAAAAAATAGTAATGTCTCAAATCCATCACGAAGAAGAGCCTGGCTAGCTCCTCACCAATACAATTATGGAGAATATGTAACAGATTAACAGTTATGTAAACAAAAATAACAAAGCCAATTATTACCAATCAGTTGATTTGACATATTTTAGAATTTCCCATGTAAGACAGTTCCCATGTGCAATATTTAGTTGCACTGATCAGAAAAAATGATAATATGATAAATACATGAAATATTATCCATTTTAAAAATGAAAGTTAATTAAAAAAATAATTTACTGTAGCTCAATATGTACAGCACTTGTCTGCACACTGGAGAATCTAATATCACTTGTGCTTTTAGATCTAATCTAATGTTTGTTTACCAAGGGTAAATCAAAACTCAGAGCACCAACATCTACATCAAGCTTTTACTCTTTCAGCCCAGGGAGGGATGAATGGTTCAACACATTAATATTTTTTCTTTTAAAATGCTGAATTTTACTGCTTCACACACAACTTACTCTTTTTTTTTAATTACTGCCTTTTAATGTGAATGTGTGTA
>VYXF01010451.1:1010135-1096968 GCA_013397295.1 Polioptila caerulea
TTTAATGTGAATGTGTGTATATATATATATATATATATATAGTCAGACTCTCACAAATTAAGAAACTTTTTCAGAAAGAGTCTTTTGTCTTTAACCTAGAAAAACTAGGCTGCTTCATTCTGCTCTTTAATCATAGAATCATGGGATCATTTAGGTTGGGGAAGACCTTTGAAAGGTCAGTGGGTCCAATTGTTAATGCAGCACTGCTGAGTCAATCTGCCAATGGAGATAAAATAGTATTGACACATCCATATTTTACTCAGTCACTCAGTGGGGCTTCTTTGTGCTCCACACTTCTGTAAAAGTGCCTCTTGGACAACAAAAATAGTAGATGTCAGGCAGTTTTAAAATGCAAACCTGTGTCCTATGGTATTATCAGGCCTCTAAAGGCAATATGCTTATTTTCCATGCTGATTGTTTGCTACCTGCTAGAGAAATGGGAGTGCCAGCTTTAGAACCTGGCAGCTTTGGATGTTCTGGGGCAAGGAGACAGAGCCATGCCCTCTGCCAAGCTGGGATGTCTCTCTGCAGGAATGAGAAACATTCCTGTTACTGATACAGCAGGGCTAGAGGAGCTCAGCCTGCCATGATTCAGCAGCAAACTGTCCTTGTAGAAATGTCAGTGAGAAAACCAAGCTGGGAAGGGAAGCTACAGCAATTTTACCCACCCACACGTTAATGCCATGCAGTGTGTGCTTTTATCACCCAACAAAAGAGGCTGCCCAGTCACTTCCCCTCACTCCAATCAATGTAGAACATCCATAGGTTACTCTAGACAACCATTTCCATCTTCCCACATACCTGTTCTGCAGACTTTGTAAAACTATCCAGGAACATCTTAGAATCAGCTGGGATGCATATTTTGTGAAGACACTACAAATGAGTGGACTGATAAATCTCTTAAAATTTGTCCCACATATAATTGCATGTTATTAAGGGAAATACTTTTTTCTCTAACTCAAAATAAGTAAAAGTAGCTGGAATCTGTAAGTAGTCAAAATTAAAAATCTATAAGCTAAAGAGTTGTTATTTGCACGTTTTTTAACTTTGATAAAAAATTCAAACAGGAATGAGATGTTAATGTAACAAAACTGTTCAAGTAGAAGTGTCAGAGAGGACTGCAGGCTCCTGAGCTCTGAAGAGGTAAGAGATTGGGACAGAGGATGACAATCAAAATATGATTCAGGAAGAGCCTTGCTTGACACTTGAGTAGGTTTTAATCCTTTGAGGGTGCTGGTCAGTGACAGGGAGTGAAACATTCCATTCTATCTTCAGTGTTCTGTGGAAAGTTCAGGCAAATTTCTGTGGATTTACAGGTTTTTTTCTGATCACCTATAATTTCCAAAAGTGGTGCTGAATTGAATTAAATTATTATTACATTTAGTATTATTTTTAAAGTTTCTTATGACTTATTCCTGACCAACTTGACCCCATGTGTACCCAAATTTATTGACAAAATATTCACTCACTTTAAAAGCAGCAAAAATGAACACAGTACTTCGTTTGTATGTGTAGGATGAAGGCAAAAACTGTGGAAACACTTGCCCTATTAAAATGACTTCTGCTGGTGCCTTGTCATGTGTGACATGCATGACATCACTAAAGAGCTCCCAAATGGAATATTCAGCTTTAATGGCCATTGAGTCAAAGTCACACATGGATCATATAAAGATAATTAACAAAGGCAGGAGGAATAGATCTTTTACTACTCTTATATCAATGACTTCACCATGTTTTACTACCATGTGCTGTGAAGGCTGATGCTTTTGGAGAACATGGTTCATGACATTTAAAATGAAGTCCCAGCCCACAAATTCAAGATAGGCACTGTGCTTATTACCAGTGGCACTCAGACCCTGGGCAATCCATTACATAAACACTCGTGTTGCTTTCTGGATAATGATATTTTATCAGATTTCTGTATATGGCATGTGAATGAATATTATTTCTTCAGAGGACTCATGTGATATACATAATCTGATTTTTTTTTTCAAAATATTTTTTTCCACTTTCATACAATTTAAGTCATCAAGCAACATATTGCAATGAAGACTGGAAAAGAGGTCACAATACTTAGAAAATTATTTGGACGGTACAACTTTAGAAGGTATGTTAGTTTCATGTAGATACTAATAAGACCACAGCAATATTCCTTCAGTTTAAGTCTTGTCACATGCTATAAAAGCTCTATGTAAAATAGCAATCAATATGCTGTGTTTACTCTGTGGAAATGTTGTAATGCCCTTTGAGGGGGTTTAAGCTCAGCTAGCTCAGACCCTGGGCAATCCAACAGGACACAAGGTGGTTAGAATGAGAGACAGCTCGATTCCTTCTGGCAGTGGGGGTCCAAAGGATTTAATAGCAAGTAAGTCATAAGGGAGCAGGAGTGGGGGAGAAAGAGAGCCACGAGGTGTAGAGGGGGAGGGACAAGCAGGACAGCCAGAGAGCCAGGGAAGAATAGAGAGGAAGATTATCCAGGAGGGCAAAGAGGTTGGATATCTGGTGTGGGTCACTTTTATACCCAGGGGAGAGAGGAGGCTGAGGAAGCTGGCCAAGGGCCAATGGGAGACAGTTGATGGAACAGGAAAAGGGAGGGGAGGGGCTTTAACCTGAGACAGTGAGCGGGAAACCAACTATTACAGGGGTTACACGGGCCAAACCATGTGATATGAGTTTGGTAATATATTAATACAATACAACAAGAGAAAACATATGTATTTTTTCTATAGAAAATAAGCAAATAAGAGCACCTTTGGAGTCAAGGATTTTTTTATAAGTTCATGAGTAACAAAAGGTGGAATTCTGCTGGGGAGTCTTACATCTCATAGAAAAAAATAGCTGTAAAAATATGAAATCTAAATAAAAGTGAATATTTGATAACTAAAATATGTACTTGCTCTCTTTGTTTCATTTGATGATTTAATTTCAAATTTATTCCTAGGGTAATTCATGCATTCAAGTTAGAAAAAAATCTGAAAAACTCAGAGATCCTCAAGTGCAAAAAATAAGGTTATACTAAAACAGGGAACTTGGAATGTCTTGGGTTTTTTCAGATCATATTTGAAAGTATTATTACTCTGCGTCAAGCCTATCTGCCTGCTTCAATAACAACCTAATTGCTAATTGCCTCCTGGCAACTCTTTCAAATATGCCCAGTAGAGTTTTGACAAATCTTTTCTTCTTTGGTACCTGGCTTTGTTCTTTGAGGTTTTTTTCCCTAATGTTGCTCATCTGACTTTATGTGTTTTCCATAAAGAAACCACTAGTCAGTCCTTTATATCTAAATTTAAAGTATTTCCTGAAGGTGTTTTATTTCACCTGAGGTATGGAATAATCAGTAAAGTTTCATGCATCATTACACAAAAAGAAACAGCTGAATACAGCAGGTAAGGCTTAGCTTTTTAAAACATTCCTGTCAAAGTGTTCTAAATTATGCCAGAGACCAATGTGCCACCAGTATCCACCAATCACAAAAGATAAAAATATCTTTATACAGCCTTTGTCACGCATCCTTCCCTCTGAATCATACAGAGAGCAACGGGAACATTGCCCAGTGCCTGGAGCAACATTTTGCTTTTATGCTCTGATATTTACCCCAGCGAATCCTTCTGGCATTTTCTTTCCTTACCAAAGAAGATGCCAAATATTTTGCTAGGATGAAGTCTTGTGCTCTTTATATTTACAGAAAAAAGGCTGACTTTTAATCTTTGGCCAGCTTGTACTGAGTCACACCAGGAGATCCTTGCCTTAAGTTCTACAGGCAACCTGGGCATTGGCAATTTGGGTTTTGTAGGGGTGTCACAGCAAAGCTGTCCAGGTGCTATAGAGCAGACAGGGTACACTGGTCACCCCTATTCATGTGCTCAAATATTCTCAGATCTTTGGGAAGAACAGAGTCTCTAAAGCATGACAGCAATGACACTTCAGAAATTACATTGCCAGTTGGTGCTGAAGCTGTACAATTCATGCCTGATTGAATGACAGAGTCCACACTGAAGGTAAACAAGAAGCTAATTGCTTTTTCATCAGCTTTTTGATTGGGAAAATACCAGGAAGGGTATCTTTATAGTTGATTACAAGACCACCAGATTCCTCAGACTTCCAACTACAGCTTTGCTTATCCAGCACTAAAAGGCCAGTCAGAAGATAGACTGGGATGCTGAAAACTGCCTGATATGTTTTCCATACTTCTGTTCTACATAATGATATCATTAATATGTATATTTAGTCTTTTCACAGTTATGTCCTGATACAGACATAAGAACACTTTTTTCTTTGTTGTTTTACTGCAGTTAAGCGAAAAAGAGCATCACCTTCTGCTCTGCCTAATGCAAATTAAATGCCCATTCTGAACATTTTGTCAACTATAGATCAAGTGTTTGCTGGCAGCACTAAAAAAAAAACTGTGAAAGTAAACCAAATTTAATCACTATTTTAGATGATGCTCTTGGAGCAAGTAATTACAGACATTCTTGGAAATGCTTACAGAGTAAGATTCTCCTAAAGGTGGGTAAATGTACTGTTCAATTCAAATTAGCATATAAGTATATCCTGAGAATAAAACTCCCACCTTTAAGAAGGATATTAATTAAGTTTGCATTATCTTAACACATCAAAAAAAGGCCTGGAAAGGGTCACATGAGTTTTTAGTAGTTTCCAGGGATCTGAGCATTGCAGTTTCCCATTCAATGCTCAGTATTTTTATTTGGAATAATACTGTGAAATGTCTGTATGTGCCATCTGAAGGGCATGTCTTTCCACTGCTAATAACTTTTCGTATTTCTGCCATCTTCCTAGGAGACTTCATTACTGCAATGTAACTGGAATAAAGTTTCCAGGGAGGAGGCAGAAATATTTATGTAATCCTATTTCAACTACAATGATTTGACAATTTGTTGTCATATATGACCATTAATGAGGAAAATAAACAAATAAATATATAAACCCCCAAAACAAACTGCCATGATTTAGCCTTGATAATTACTGCAAAACAAGGAGACTCTCAAGGAAGCAAAGAAAGTAATGCAGAAATTGTTTCATGAAGACATGAAAGAGCTTATGTAACTGGATGAAACATGTGGATTCAGGGAGTCATTAAACAGGAAAATACACAGTGCAGAAAATGTTGCCATTTATTGATAAATAATTATGGGTTTGGCTACTTCACAGGATACTGGAGAGAAATCTGCTAGGAACAGTCAAAGCTGGAAGTGATTATGATTATGAGACATGTATAAAGAAAAATATTACCCTCATCTATTTCTCAAATATGTGATAATTCTGTGGACACATTTCTGAATTATTTGCAGCACTGGTATCTTAGTTCAGATACCCGATCTAGAAAAATCTAAGTTCTTGTGATTTCATCTGACAAAGCTTCTTTGTTCTCCCATATTTTGGTGACACAGCTGGCACCTGCCACTGGGACAAGGATGTAGCTTGCATTTGCTGGAAGATGAAGAGGTGCAGATTTAGCTCATTAAAGCACAGGCTACAAATGACCTGAATGCCATTCACAGGAAATGTACTTCTTTCTGGCAAAATAGAGAAAATAAAAACATTTATTCTATCTTTATCTATTCTGATTGTAAACTCTTCATACCAAGGGACTGCCATTTGGTATTGACATGCAGAAAAACTGGACCATCACTTCCTTAATGGCTTTGAGGTACTGTCATGCTTTAAGCCCAGTTGGCAACTCAGCCTCACAGTGCTGCTTGCTCACTCCTCCCCAGGTCGCACGGAGTAGAGAATCAGAAGGGTTAAAGTGAGGATATCTCCTGTTTGGGATAAAGACCTTTTATAGGTGAAGCAAAATCTGTGCTTGCAAACAAAGAAAGAAAAAGAATTAATTCCCTACTTTCCATGGTCAGGTAGAGGATCCGCAATGTCCACAGCATCAGGGCTCCAGCACACATAAGGGTGACTTCTACAACACACATGCCACCACTCCAAACATTCCCCTCCTTCTTCCACAGCTTCACGTGTTGAGAACAATGCCATATGGGCTGGGATAGCTCTTGGGTCAATTTGGGTCAGTTGTCGTGGCTGTGCTCTCCCCCAGCTCCCCCTGCCCCCCTGTCCCACTTGCTGGTGTGGCAGTGTGAGAAGCAGAGCAGACCTTGACGCTGTGCAATACAGATAAAACATTGCTGGGTTATCGACACTGTTTCCAGCACAAACACGAAACAGCCACACACCAACTATGGTAGAAATTAACAGTATCCCTGCCAAAACCAGCACAGGTACAATGGCAGGACACAAGTTATCAGTTATAGGGCTGCCTTGCTTGTCACTGGCTCTGACTTACTAGTGCTGCAGTTCTCACCCTCAATTTTTTAGGAGTTTAGCACTTCCTAGCAGAGCAGAAAGGACAAGTGAGGAAAGAATCCATTTGTATCACCAGCCTACGGCACAGATAATGCTGGGAGTGTGTCTACCTGAAAGAATTAATACTTATCTGTCAATGAAAGTCAACCAAAAGTCTACACACATGGGCTGTTTTATTCCTCAGCTAAGCTGAACCCTGGCAGGACCACATCCCAGAGCAGCAGCCTGCACTGTGTCTTGTGTTTTCCCTGCTTACTGAGCAGAGAAATTGAGACAGAAAAGACTTTAGTCCCATTTTGAATTCAAAGAAAGAGAATTAGTGAAGGTTAGGAGAAGTGATTGCCTATAAAACCACAAGAGCATTCATCAATGTGAGGCATTATTTTTATTCTGTTCTTAATGCTCTAATGATTCATTTGTGGATATAACTCTTATTTCACAGGACTGTCCTCTCTCTCTCTCCATCAGAATTCAGTCTTGTGTCCAAAGAAGTTATTTTTCTCTGGAAGAAAAATTGCCTCTATATAGGACAGCAAACACAATTGAGACTTCTTTTTAAAATAAAAATGTATAAATTCTAATAATACAACTTGCCACTATTGGGAACTCCATAGAATCAGCATTTTGGGAAAATTTGTTGATAAACAAATATATATTAATATATACATATATTAATGCAAACTTATTACTGGCCAAACCATTAATATGGTTGTAGGTTGATTTTCAGCTTGTGTGAAGTTGCAGTTTTTGTAGAGAAACTGAACTTTGAGCTGATTTGGCCACTACAGTGAACAAAAGTTGAGTGAGGAGCCCTATTCCTGACTGAGGTGGTACAGAGAGGCCTTGGGCCTTTTCAGGTGGGAAAATGTGGCTGGGCTGTCCAACTATTTCATCTGGGAGAATATTATTTTTTTAATCTCAGCCACTTGAGAGAATCTGTTACTTATAAAAGATAAGGCATTCACTCCTTAAAAATACTGTGGAAACATCACAGATGAACTTTCTCAGAGAAGTGCTCCCAGTTCTGTCTTTGCTTTGGAAGAAGAGCCAAGCGTAACTTCCCCTCAATGCATTGTTAGCAAGCTCTGATTTTAGAAGTCAAGGGCTGTTGACATTTCCAGTGTTCAGCATGTGCACATTACTGTTGTAAGTTTATATCACTGATGTCAACATTCCTATTATTTTTTTCACTGATTCTTTCCTACAAAAACCAGAGGCCTTCAGTTTGGGATGCTATTCTTTGGGATTTCTGCCAAAGGAAATTGTGTGAATCTGGCAAGTCTTTCAGGCACCCAAGTTAGAAGAGTCAGAATGTTGTTAATATTTCACTTGTCCTTTCAAAAGTGCTGACAGTTTTTCATATAACGCTTTCAATACTTTCAAAGATTCAGAGTGGTCTTGGAGAAATCTTATGAGAATCTGTCTCATAAAAGTGCTGCACAAATGGAAGAAATTTTGATGAGCGCATCAAAAAAATTGAAATGAGATGAGATACGAATGGTCTTGGGCACTACAACACTAAGTCAAGAAGAAAGTGGCACCTGGGGCTGAAGAAGAGCAGAGGAAAATTCTTTTAGGACAGCAAAGGGGAAAATTGAGCAAAACAATATAGTTGACCCAGCAGAGTGAGAAGAATAAAATGGAAGGGACTGCCCAGAGGAATTCAGCTGAGCTCCTGTATCACTCTGATTTTCTGCAGTTTTCTAACGCACTCTACAGCTAGATATTTTAGTAGTTTGTAGTTCTTTCTCACACACAGGTGTTATAATTAGAAGCATGTTTATGTTAAGACAAGGTTGTTTACACACTTTCTCTTGGAGTAAAAAAAAAACTGATGGGCAGTTGTCTTGACCAATGGGATGGGAGAGGTGTCAGCCTTCTCTCTTATCAACCTGGTCTGTGTGGAAATACTATAAATGTAGAGTCAAATGTTTTATTAAATAGTTTTACACCTTCTTCACCAGCAAGTGTCCGTGTGTGTCTTTGCATGTCCAACAGCGACACTCCTCCCTGTGGGTAGAATGGACAGGCTTACTGAAAATTTTGCTCAACATTTTTCTTTGGAAGAAAGGAGATAGATTGAGAATAATCAAATATGTATTTCTAACAATTAATGTTTCTTCCCCAGCTCTCCAGCTGAACTGTGACTCAACCGATTCCTCCCCTAGGATATAATTCAAAATTTGGTGGATGAGTTGAATTCTTTTCAGTTTCTGTATTTCTACCTGTTTCACTAATAGGCTGACTATAGGAAAGCTTCGTTTTTTGAACATACTCTTTATTCTATTACCATTTGATCTGAAAAGATAAAATGGCTCATCAATCACTTCATAGTCAGTGACTCTAGCTAAGCAAATGTTTTAAACATTATTGTTGTTAATACAGGTTTTTCTTTAGGTAATATGAGCTTAAAACCAAACAGATCTAAAGAACTATGACAAAACACAGCTAGAATTCTATGAATGAAGGCAAATGAGAGTCATCAATGAATGCTTTCTCTTTTTTTGAACTGCTCCACAGGCATTGCTTACATAGGTTGAGATATGGACAAGTAAGATGCCACGAGATCATTATCTGCATCGCCTGGGCCTTCTGAATCAGGTCATGTAATGGGATATTTTCCACCCTAGCCTACCAGAAAACATGCTAAAAGTAAGATCTGGCTAATTAAGGCTCTTTTCATCTAAGCACGTAAAAACAGCACAGTGTGACACGAATAGTGTGCAGCTTATTGTTAGAAGTGATGGTTTTTCTGTGTGATATTAGTACTCATCTAAAATAAAAATAAAAATTAAAATAAAAATAAAAATAAAAATAAAAATAATAAAAATAAAAATAAAAATAAAAATAAAAATAAAAGACAATACAAAAACAAAAAAAAAAAAAGGAAAAAAACAATTGCAAAACTGTTGGTGAATACAAATACATTCTTAGTCACCTCAGCAACAAAATAGGTTTTAACATGTTCCCAGGTCTGAAAATTGAGTGTTTTTCAAAGGGAGGTTTTACATCCAACAACCTGGATGGAAAGACTGACCTGTGTTTTGACCTGACCTCCGTAACTTGATAAGGATGTTGTGTTATAGCAGCAGTGGCAGTAGCCTGATGGCTTTCTCCAGTGTTTTCCTAAGGAAATGTGGTTGATTTTTGTTGATGGCTTCCTCCTCAGAAGTTTAGGCATACCTTGAGCCAATCAATATCTTTGGTGAGGGAAATGAAGGTTCCAGTTGCAGACAGCAAAGCAGAAAAATAAAAAAACATCAATACAGTGTGAGTCAGGATCTTATAACTTGTGCATCTGGTTCAACACATAAACTACACAGCTGCACCCATTTGAAAGCACATAGTAACAAACAAACATCTAAGCTGGAAAAGTTTAATTTACTTTAAGATTTTGGATTCTACTGTTTTGCCATTCTACTGCTCTTTGTTGTGAGTTACAAGAAAAATTCTTCATCATGAGAGTAATTAACATAATTGGTTTTGTATTTAACCAGAAAGCTAGAAAAAAATTATGCAGACATGTTTGAACACATAAAGTTTTGGGTTTGGTTTTTTTGAGATTGAGTTATGACTATATTCTCCAGCCAAGCCCCATGCAGTAGCACCAGTGAATTCTTTACACAGCAAAAAGGAAGACTACCTAGATTCTGCCTTGATTCAGCCCTCACAACTTTATGTGTTTAGTCAGATACTTAAATATAACACTTCCATCTCTGAAATTGAAAAAGATGCATCCCTAAAGGGGATTCCAGTCCACGCAAGCTTTGGATATCCTAAGGTAAGTTTGGAGCACATCCAGACCATGTGTTCTGTGTGGATTTATTCATATTTGGTGTATGGCCCTTAGCTGTCTTTTTGTCAGGTGTTAGCTTTCAAACACAGAAATTCAAGCAGTTGCTGATGTAGGAATCAATATATCTGATATATAAGTCAGGGTGGAGACCAGCTGTGTTGTAGTCATTTTCCTGCTCTCCACCTAATTCTTGAATTAGAGGGCCACAGGCTAAACTAGTAATTTTCTTATTATATCACCAGTTGCAGTAAAGATTGCAACTAGTGAGCAATTCCTTCTTGGTGTTCCTTAGCATTTTACACTTTGAAAACTTTGAGGGAACATCTAGTTACTAATTTACTTCTGCAGGCTTCCATAGCATTTTAACAACTTCTGTCACTCAGAATATGTTTAGAATAGAGGGAAAATATGTTTAGAATAGAATCCTAGAATAGTTTGGGTTGGAAGGGCCCTGTAGAGGGCACCTAGTCCAACCCCTCTGCAACGAGCAGGGGCATTTTAGGCTAGGCCAGGTTGCCCTGAGCCTCACCCAATCTGACTTGTTTAGAAGGTAAACCCTAACTTTTGTTGCCTGTACAACACACGGTGTGAATGTGACTTAAAATAACTCAGCTGGACCTCGATGATCCTTGTGGCTCCCTTCCAGCTCAGGAGATTTTATGATTCTGTCATTCTATGATGATGATAAAAGAGGATGGGGTGTCATTGTCCCTCAGTCTGATGGAATAAGTCTTGGCCCATGTCAGCAGAGGTCAGCTACGAGAATCTGAGACTGTTTTTCTGGTGACAACCTGAGATCTAAAGAGGATCATTTGTACAAAGCTCAGTGCATAAAATATCTTTGACACTTCAACTAAATCTGCAGATATCTAAGAGTTTATAAATTTGTCTTGATATAGTATTCTGAAACATATTATTCACAGTCAGTGTTCAGAAGTTTAGGAATAGAAAATTACTTGAAGTGCCAATAAGTTGAAAAAATATGCAATTCAAATTATTTCTCAAGTCAATTAGCTTTCTTTTCTGTATTTTGAAAACCCTCAAGCAACCTCTCATATTTATGTGGGTGTGCATCTTGTGGGCTATAACTCCACTGGTTTTTCTTTGGAGTAAGCTGTTGCCTAGAAGCAGCAGAGGAGGAAGATTTGGTGGTTAAGCTTGAAGCTTCTTAGCTGGAGAAGAGCCCACACCTTATAACTCAGGACCAGGAGGATTCCAGACATAGTCAGGTAGGAGTTGAGACAACATTTTCTCCTTTTGTTTGGTTCCAGAAAACAACACAAGCACATATGCACATTTAGTAAGCCTCAAACTCAGAAAACACTTGAAAATTTTGAACTGTGCCACAGAGACCACCATAAAGCAGGAAAAACCCCTTAGCTTTAAGTGTAGGGAGTTATGATTTCTATCCAGCTGCTTTTGCAACCAGAGGTTGTCTCTGTATCCAGTTCTGAATTGGCTGGTCAATGTGTTATATTTCTAACTGAAGATTTATCACTGAGGTGGCAACATTTTTCTAACCAGCTTCTGCCCAGACTCCCAAATGCACACAGCAAGGCCAGCTGCAGTCTACAGCTCTCTCCAGATCTGCCCTTCCACAAGGAATCCTGGGGGATGTGCCTTCAGGGATGTTTAGCCTAAGGTGGTCATCTGAAAGCAGGAAGTAACTAACGCCAGTTAGTATCAAATAACAAAGTGATTAATGGTTTGTGTTTACTCTGTAGTCATATATCATCACATCATGGAATAAAGAAGCATTTCCAAACAAGCAGAGAATTTCTGAACAGTTACAGAGAAAAATTTGGAACCTTTGGAACAAAACACTTCGAGGAAAGAAAACCTGAGAAACATTTGGAGTGAGTTTCACTCCATCCAAAGCTTATTTATTTTCCATTTATCCTGAAATTTAAACTTAAATTTAAAAGTTAGGATATTTATTCTGAGTTTTATCACCACCCAGTCAGTTTGGGTGACTCAAAAAAAAAAAAAAATAAGGCCATCAGAGGTAAAAAATTGACCCTAAAGAGAAGCTTTTTCCCACCTTTTACTAGCTTAATTCTTTTTCTATTCCAAATTTCCTCTCAGCCTAACCTTTACTTGGAAAATGCTGCTCTTGTGAGTCAGCACACTCTGCTGGTAGACCAAGAGAATGTGACTGACAGAGCAAAAAAAAAAAAAAAAAAAAAACCAAAAATAATGCAGACATGAAATTAAAAGATAAACAGTTGTATATCCTGAGAAAAGGAAACAAATCACAATGATATGTATCCCACAACTCTCCAACACAAGTTAATTCATTAATATAGTTTGATTCATATCACTATACCAAAAAGGAGTTGGTTCACAGCCTTAACTCTGTACTGAAGACAAGAGCTGTTTCAAAGGAATTTATTTAGAGCACAGACTGTGCAGTGCTCCAGTGGGTCTAGGTCTGGCTACCATTGTTTCATGCTTGAAAAAAGAGAAAGGAGCCTGAAACGTCTTCAGATCCTGTCCTTGAATGAAAGGGGCTGGGGGCAAGAGAAAATCCCTGAATCCAGCTGTGACCATGGGGCTCTTGTTCTACTGAACTCCAGTCAGCTGCACAAGGAAGAAGCCTCTGGGAGCTGATGGCCATTGCTGTTCTTCCTGCTCTATGTTCAACAGATGAGGAGATCTTGGTGCAGTGGAGCAACAACCATTGTCAAACCCAAACAGGTAGAGTTGAGTTCCCTGAATTTACATGATGAAATTCTGGGTAAATATTTGTGATTATCATGATGATATTTATTTTGAAAGTTGATAGTAGTTGCAAAAAGCATCATCTCTGAAATTGCTAGAGACTTCTATAAAGTCTCCTTGTGTTTCCTGATTTAATTTTTCTGTTTGATCAAGAAGTCCCTGAATTCAAATTCTTTTTGGCCTTATTAGCTGCTAGATATTAGGTACTTACACCCCACTATGCTCTACTTTTGGAAAAGATAATTCAGTGACATTAATCTATACTGAAAATGGCTTTGTAAGAGGCAATAGAGGAAAAGAACAAAAACTGGGAAGATGAGCTGTGCATGTGTTGTAGATATTCAGAAACTTTTTTCTTATATATGCTATTTTACATTTTGAAATTGATTTGCAATACTCTATCCAGAGAAAACCAAGCAGTCCTATGTACTGTGGATACAATAGAACAAAGACTCTTATTTGTATGTATCTGTCCTAAGTCCTAGTACACACCTTTTCCACTTACTTCCTCTCCTTTCCATTTTCTCTATGCTCTTCATGACGCTTCAGATTCCTCCTCTTGCTTTATTTCTGAGCTCAAAAAGTGGTGATGCCCACTCCTGCCTGTCCAAGCAGTACTTGCTACCTGATCAGGCAGTGCACAAAAGCCTGGTGACCTCACATGTCTGTCAAAGGGTAGACAACACCTATTTTCACAAAACTTTTAGGCACAAGATTATTCTGCTGCTGCAGCTGGTTGCAAATGGTCAGCAGGTTCAAAAGATTTCACACACAAAAAAAAATAAATAAAGGAGCTGATGGACACAAATTACTAAAAGAACATCCATATTATGCAAACAGAAATAATGACACAAATTCAAGTTAGTAGATAAGGAACGCTTTCCTTCATTTCTATCATCAAAAGAAAGCAGTATGCTTTTCATTAGAATTATTCTGTTAAGATGTAAAAACTTCGGGTTATGAGAAGGAATTAGCAACTGATTTAAAAATATAAGAACTTTAATGTTGATTTTAAGTGCATGAACCATTTCTCTAAGCAGCATCAACTTTCAATTATGTTTAGTGCACAGTCAGCCATTGTAATCATTAACATTTTCTTGCTCAATCACACTGTCTGTAACCAGCCCATAATAAGAATGAATGAGATAAACCTGCCTTGATTTAGTTTCAAGGAACCTGCAGGAGTTCTGTCTCTTGGGAGAATTTCATTTATTCACCACCTGTATCCTAAGTGTGTTTTCTCAATTATAGAAGATGCAGAAAATCTGCCAGTCTCTTTGCTCCATTGTTCCTGTTCCTTGCATAAAACTTTGCATTCCTCAGGGGCTTTCCTGTTAAATCCTCCTTGTGTAGGCAAGATATTTCTGCGGGGCAGACCCAGCCTCTTAAATCCCATGGACTCTGGAGGTCACATATGCTGTATGCATCCTCTGGAGTGAATAATCTTCAGCGTCTGCTGGAAATTGCCAAATGGGTTCCAGCAGCTTCCAGGAGCTGGTCCAGCCAGACAGTGTGGCGACAGGGAAGACATGCAGAGCCAGAGGTAACTGCAGAAGTATATGTGGAGAAGGAGGTATTCCAACAGAAAAGAAAGCAAGGTTACTTCAAATGATGATTCTACTTTTGTGATCTTTCAAATAAGCTCTGGAGTCTCTTCATCGGTTTAATTCATTGTTAGTACCATTTCAGATTGATTGTTTCTTTTTGTTAATATAGATACCTTCTTTTTTTTTACACATATCACTTTAGGAGGCAAGAATAAAATGATACAACAATATGACAGATTTCTGTGCTGGTAAGAGCACCCCCTGCTCAGCTATGGCAATAATTTCTGCTGTAATTCATCTGTTTAGGCTTCATTGTCCTAATCAGGACCATAAAACTGTATCACCATGTTTGTACTAAAGTGCCAGATTAACTGCAAAGGTGTCTGTATTGTTAAGGTCTCAAAGTTTCTCAACTAGATGAAATACTGAAGCTGGAAATAATAAAACATTGATTGGAAGATGGGTTACTCACCTCTACTAGGAAAAGTTAACTTTTGAGCGTTGCAGCTTCCTGACTCTTCAATACAACAGAATAAATAATACTAATATTCAGAAGAGAAGAATGTAGGAAAGAAGGTCATTTCCCCTGATGTACATGATAGCTCCTGGACATGTTAATGGTATTTACATGTACATCCAGAGACATGAACTAGAAAACAAAAGGTCAAGTGTATATTTAACAAAAATCACTATTACCATTCATCTTATATGCACTGTTTACAAAATGTCAACTATGTTTTCATTTTCTTAAGCCAGAACATGTAAAATAAAAAAGAAAGAATGGAAGAAGAAAATGGAGAAAAAAATTAGCAATCAATGAATTGGGAAAAACCCTAAGAAATATTATAAAGTAGCAAAGAGATGTTATGAAAGAAGTGACCTTGTGTTATGATCGGGACCTCTCAGTTAAAACCTATCAGATCAGGAAAGCATTTCCCCAGCACCTTTGGACAGAATTTTACTTTGCATCAAATCTCTTAGTGATAGAAAACAAACCATAAAACTATTCTCTGAAATTGTGAAAGGAAAGAACTGTTTCCATCCTGCATCTCACTTTCATCTTTTTTGGTGTGGAGGGAAGGTGAGGATAAATAAAGAGAAGAAAAATGGAATGGACTGTTGCTATTCACACCATGCTGTATTGCAAACAAAATTCTAAAAACAAAAGTGTCATAGAGCAATCACGCCAATTCTTCAGATATCTTTTTGCCAAATTTGTATTGATAAATGAAATTCTTATTTTTAGGTTTTTGTTTCTAAGTACTGAAATACCTCAGCAGCTGAACTAAACTTCTGCAGCAAGTGAATTAAATTGCAGATTTCATACTTTCAGAAGAAAGTTGAAGGCAGCTGTTAAAGAAGGAAGAAGATTGAATTTTAATAATCCATATCAATTCTAATGTAAAGAACTTCTCTTTCCATTACAATAACTTCTAAGACTTTCATTTCAGCTACATTCTTATTTTGAAATAATTAAAATCTTATTGCAAATATACTCTTCCTTGAAGTCCTTAATAGTTTCAAACATGTGAAGCTTCAATGCTTGCGTGTAAATATGAAAATATAGTAAAATAAAGTGTGTATACAGTAAAGGGCAATAGCATCCATTATTATCCAATGGATGACATTCCTTCCTGAGCAATCACCCTGAAAATAGCATCATTGTAGATTATAAAATATCCAGATGATAATTTTATTGACAGCTATGCACCCTTGATGTGTGTTCTCAAAATTGCAAACCTGAGCCCATCAGTCAGGGTTCATAGGAAGCTGTGGCATTTAATTTCATACATTCTTCTCTTCCAGTACACCACTCCTCTTCCCTTGCTAACCCCCCTGTAATGCATCTTAAATTTAATTAGCCATGAAGTCTTTTCTAAGGTAAGACTGAATCTTGCATCTGACAGGTTATACAACCTTGAACATAAGCCCACATTTCCTTTCTGTGTATCTAGTGAATGATTAGCACATGCTGATCTTCATCAGTATGCTGTGAAGGGTCCCACACTGCCTTGTAATGCTAATATTCCTGCATTATAATATGGTACTGTCTGTTTGCCTCTAGCTTTTGATTTCTTTAATAAAATGGTAATGCGTCATGTTTTAATATTGTGGTTGTATAATTGTCTCAGGATGTGACTAGCAATTTCTTGACTATGATTTTCTTCATAGCAAAATGCACACTTACTAAAAACTAAATTGTTCCTGAGAATTCTGTAACCTAAGAAAATGGAGAAAACATCAGAATTCAGTGCATTGACTCTTTTTTCCAGGGAAAATTCTCATTTTCCACTTAAAAATTACTTTTTTATACAGCACAGTATAAAAAAGCCACATTTAAAACCTATTGAAACAAGTTGCTTTGATACCAATGATTTGGCCTAAATACAGTTCTAGTCAACTGAAAAGCATTTATCTCAGGAATATCTTCAATATTTTAATTTTCTTGTTCCAGCTGGTGGATGGTAAACCTCAAACACTGCTGAATGGACACCCTCTTGCTCAGCCACCATGTGTCCTTACACTTCAAGTCTTCTCTGTTGTGTCTAATGTCATCCATTGCTGTGCAAAGCCTGGTGATATCTTTAGTGTGAGTGCCATGTCTGGCTGTTGCCATCTTGTGCATAGATTGCAGAACACTCAAGCTTGCCTTGATGTCCAACCACCACCACCATCCCCCCTCTTCATTTGACCTCAGCAGAGACTACAGAGGCCTATGGTCTTCCAGATGCTCTATGTACTTTTATTTGTATAGATAGCACCACTGGAAGGTATAACTCTGATTTCTTTTTTATGTGAACCACATGTGAACATGTGCATGTGAGCCACAGACACTAAAAGCTGTTTTTTTCTCCCTGGGTTGCAAGATGGATGGATAGATGTAGTGTGTGTAACCAGTGGTTATCCTGGAGCTGGGCTGTACTGCAGAGAGGGCCCAGACACAGAATCACAGGATCACAGAATGGGTCAGGTTGGAAGGGACCACAGTGGCCCAACCTCCTGGCTCAAACAGGGTCATCCCAGCACACATTGCACAGATTTGTGTCCAGATGGTTCTTGAACATCTCCAGTGAGGGAGACTCCACACCCTCTCCGGACAATCTGTTCCAGTTCTTGGTCACCCATACAGTAAAGAGTTCACCCTCATATTCAGAAGGAACTTCCTGTGCATCAATTTCTGCCTATTGCCTGGTGTCCTATTGCTTGACACCATCAAGAAGAGCCTGGATTCATCCTCTTGGCACCCTCCCTTCAGATACCAATAGACATGGATGAGGTCCTCTCTCAGCCATCTCTTCCTGATACTTAGCACACCTTTCCTCATGAGAAAGATGCTCCAGTGCCTTAATCATCTTTGTAGCTCTTCACTGGACATGCTCCACACTTCAGGCACAGCCTCACCAAGACTGAGTAGAGGGGCAGGATCACCTCCGTCATCTTGCTAATGCACCTCAGGATCCCACTGGCGTTCTTGGCCACAGGGCCACTGCTGCCTCATGCACAACTTGTTGTCCACCAGGACACCCAGGTCCTTCTCCACAGAGCTGCATTCCAGCAGATCAGCCCCTAGCCTGTGCTGGTGCCTTGGGTACACTGTCTGAAATTTTCAGACCAGGAAGGAGGTGAGAAGAATAGCAGGAGTACTAGTTGCACCACTGAGTAAAAGGCTCTTAGGTCTGTCAGAGAAAGTGCCCTGATTTCAGTCTACCTCGGCAAATGCATAAAAACACTGATTGACATAACTCCTGCCCCTTCCCCCAGACTTCACCATGTCTTCTAGCTTATTTTGCCTCTCAGAGTCTGTCTGACTCTGTGTCCTAGTAGCCAAACTCTCACTGTGACTGCTGATGTTGAACATCTAGGAGTAACCCTGAAAAATACAGAGGTAGGAATTGCAAGATTTTGTTACTAATTTAGGTGGATTGATTCAAAAGAAAATAACCTGCTAGAGAATCAGAGCCCTTCTGACCCACAAGATCCACACTCTCCAATGTGAGGTATCTAAGCCTTCCCAAAGCTAGTACTTGTTATATTATCTGCCGTGTGTGTATTAAATGTAACATTTCCAGTGTGAACTTCTTAAAGCATGACCCCTCATCCCTTGCAATAAAAATCTGCATGCAAAATCTGCAGAAACATAGAAGTCTTAGAGTTAGTCATAGAAATTGCTTGCTGCCTCCTCAGGGCATGTATGTGAATGCTAGTTGATTTGAAGAATAAAGGAAAAAATGGCATTAGGATACAGCTGACTGATTCCACAGTCAAAATCCAGTGGTTTACAATGTGCTTACGTTTCTAAATTAGCATCACTGTCGGTGAGGGATAGACATTTCAGCACTCTGCATAATTTAAATCTGCTAAAGGACTTTTCTCTAATGCTGTGGTTTCACTATGCCATTTTTAGGAAGCAGTTGCATTTCTGATTTTCCTTTTCTCCCTTGATTGGGCAGGGATATTCCTGCTGCACTTAGAAACCCTGGAATTTTTGCTGATGTTTGGAGCAAATGCTTAACAACACATTTCTCACAAAAATCCTGAGACCACATCCCATTCCACCTGCAAACTCACCATCTGAAATTGCAAAACATTACTCTGTTTCTAGACTCGTTGTAAGCCTCCCAATTTTCTGTGGGTCTGATGTGAGAAAATCCCATCAAGTTACCCAGAGGAGAACATTATGGAGGACTAGGCTGTGAATTGACCACCAGCAGATCCCTTTCATTGAGGAGTCTCACCAGGAGACAAGTCACCTCAAGGATGTATCATGCTGTTGTCTTTTTGAGCATGAGTGGCTGATTAATAACTATTTGTGAAATTAAGCATCATCACCACCCTAATTGTCAAGGCAATCTGTAATTAGAGAAGCATTCATGGGAGCCCAAAGTTAGGAATGAAAAGAGTCTTGCCTAGGTCTCCCTGCTCAGAGAGTATAGTCAATTGCCAGAAACTCCTCAGCATATCCAATACTCACTGAGAAACCCAAAACAACAACAACCACAGTTGCCCCTGTTCCTGGGCCTTGGTAAGAAAATTTAGAGCAGGGTCATAGCCCTGGCAAATGCAGCCTCAACATATCCCTCCCTTCAGAAATAACCAAGAGTCCCACTGCTGCTTACAGAGGCTTTTCTGATTTTCTCAAACTTTGGAGCTTTTTTCCCCTGCAATTGAAATATTTTGCAAAGTCATATCCTCCTCCATAAAACATATTACAACAATTTCAAGGGAGAGAGTGCTAAAGACAAAAAGCCTCAAGAAAAATGAGCATACAAAGAAGTGTGCTGACTTTGTCAAAATAGAGCAGAACATGATAGGAACAAAAAATGGCTTCAGTGTGAGTGTAGAGAACTGGCTTACTTAGGGTAAAATCACTGTGAAACTCAAACTCCAAGCTGGAAGCAGGAAAGTAGTGTTGGAGGGAGATTAATAAAATGAAACATGATTGCTCTAAGGCTTAGAAAGTGAATAATACATTAGGTAATTAGTTATAAAATTAATCTGACATATGAAACAAGGAAAAGCAGAAGCCACTGAATAATACTGAAAGTTAATAACAAAGTTCTTTGGAGTAGTTACGTGAAGTTACATGAAGGGGTCAGAGAGGGTGATAAATAGCCATCAAAACTTCCATCCCATTTCACAGGAGCACTTGGGGTTTTCCTAAAGCATTGCTCATCCGTGATGTTGGTGAGATGAGCTAACAACTAATCCTTGACAGGAATGGCTGTGGTGTGGATGAGCTGGAGGTGCATTAAGCTGCCTGGGCAGCAGCCAGCACTGGAGCTGCAGAGAGAGATCACCTGCTGAACACAGCCACAGCATCCACATGGAGCAAGGAGCTTTCCTTCTTCGGGCACTGTGCACAGAGGCAGCTTGCCTCCTGCTCAGGGGCACTTGGCGGTTTCACAGCCAGATCAAAGCCCTTCCTTCTTTACATGAAGCTCCTCCTTCCCGGACCCTTACTGCCTCCTCAGTCACATCCAGTCACCTCTCTCTGTGACCTCCTTCCTGAACCAGACCTCCACACGATGCTGTTTAAATAGAAGGAAAACATGGAGGGGATGTCAGAGAGCCAAATGTGTATAAGCACACACAGCAGAGGGGAAGGCAACCTGCTGAGGGGAAAAATGCCTGGAGGAGGCAGCAGGTGACTAGGGTGAACCTCTTTCTATCTGCACTTCCAAGGCAACTAGGCAAATAGTTGACTGAAATGTCTACCCAGAGGCTCCCACTGGACTGGTATTGTACACTCTCAAACCCATAGAGTCCTGCTCCCAAAGTACTGCCAGATGG
Organism: Polioptila caerulea; assembly: GCA_013397295.1. Classification (NCBI taxonomy): domain Eukaryota; kingdom Metazoa; phylum Chordata; class Aves; order Passeriformes; family Certhiidae; genus Polioptila; species Polioptila caerulea. The sequence continues at coordinate 1,030,821 of VYXF01010451.1, forward strand.
AAAAAAACCAGTAATCTCCCAAGTTCTAAAGCTGATGCTTTCTTAATATGTGAGTGAGAACAACAGGGAGTTCCTTGTGATGGTGGTCTAATGATCGTTTTTAAGCATGGCAGTACTTTAACACCCATTTTATTAATGCCTATGCTAGTTACACCTGTTTATAACACTTATTTGCTCTTCATACGCCATTAACAGTATGGATATCTCTCTTTATATTAACTTTATATTTATATTAACAAAGGATCCAGAAGCTGCTAGCCCTTCTCGTGCAAATTTCCCCCATTTTCTTATGCAAAAATTGTAATCTATTGGTTAGGGATGATAACAATGCCATAACAGAGTGCAGAGGGCCATAGTCTTTTGTGTTCCTGACTTCACTTTCACAAAGTAGTCCAGCAGGCAACTTTCAGTCTTAGGATATATATCTGTTCTATAAAAAGCACTATTTTTTGTGCCCAACTCGTCATTGCATATGCTGACAGTATACAGCTTGACTTGCTGCTTTCTTCATTACCTGTTTTGTTGCTAGGAAACTTTTGAACAAGAGCCAATACACCATTGAGCTTGTTCCTTCAGTGCAGTTGTATGGAAGAGGACCTAGGCTGATCATTACTTGAACAATGCCCCCCAGTTGTGGGTTTTTTTACATGGCACTGCTAGAAGCAGGGGATGTGTGCTATACAATAACATTGGTTTTGTATATGAACAGATGTCTCAAAGTGGAAGAAGAAGAAAGGCAGGATTGTCACACAGTTTGGATTTTTTTCACAGAAATCTCATTCATCTGGAGAGTGAAAATGCATATGCATTGTTCTTGGCATCTCCTTTTGGGAAGCACTATACATTTTATATTTCCATTATTTGGACTAAAGTTTGAGGTGTGGCTCCAGCCAGAATGACCCTTCCAGTGTGTGACAGTGGCCCTGCTTTGAAGAGCTTACAGTCTGACACTCTGCTGACATTTATGGGAAAGTTATGCCTTTCTCTCCTTTTACCGACCTACTGAACAGAACTTGTCTGGTGATTAGGGAATCCAATCAATCATTGCTAACAAGGAGGCTGTCACACTCCGTAGACCAGGGCACTCTGGATACTAACCCTCAGCTGCAGTGTAATTTCCCAGTGGCATTGCTCCTGTGCTTTCTGGCCTGAGTCACCTAAGCTTGCAGGAAAATGGTCATGCTGAAGAGTCAGATACCCAAGACTCATGAGGGTGTAACAATTAGGAAGACCTCTGTACCCCTGTTCCTGATTATGGCCACTGAGAAAGGCAATAGATTTAATGAAGAATTTACACAAACTCATAAATATAGCTAAAATTATCTGCACCTTTCTGTACCTCAAATATTGACAGGGATTTTGTTTCATTTCTTCACATTTTCTATGAAGCTAATTTAAATACTCAGTATGCTGTGAAACAACTTTCAAAAATAGCTTTCAAAAAAAGAAGATATTCCCCCAGGGTCACATAAGCAGAGATGGCCCAGAAGCAATAAAAGCCACCTGATGACAGAATTTTACTAAGTACTGAGTTCCAGGAAAGCCAAAGAGGAGGGATAAATCAAAAGAGGGTTTATCTGCTCCACAGATGTGCACAGTTCCTGAAGATTTTACTCTTCTAGCATTTGGGTGAGCCAGATAAATTCAAGGAGGAAGGATGATGTGACACGTTGGTGCGATGATTAGGGAAAGGCTTCCTAACACCACCATGCTTTGCTTTTCCAGCACAAACCTTTAGACAGGTCACTAGATGTGGTTAGTGCTGAAGCTGCCAATCTCAGCTGTGTGGAACTGCTTATTTTGGACCAGATTTAGAGTACAGGATGTTTTCTGTCCCCATCTACCCTTTGCTATGCCAGTTCCAGGTCTTCCATTTCATAGAGTTATCTGCCATTTCACTGGAAGTTCCAGCTCAGAATGTCCAAGTTTTTCAGCATCTATCCTGAGGTGTTCACCTATCCACAGAGGCTCTTTAAAATGCTGAGGTCCATTGCAGATGCTGGTTATGGATAAACATATTCTTTACTTTTTCTCTCTCACTTTTTAATTTCACGCCATCATAACTGTAACATCAATGCTCATTGTACATAAATTACATAAACTTTGAAATAGCATCATCAGCAATGTTTCTTTAATGTTCAAGTGTTTTACTCTGTATATCTAAAACTCTGCTGGAACAGATGTTGTTGGATATTTTTTATATTTTAAGTCTCTGTTTAAAGATTTATCTTGCACAATCCTTTGCATTTGTCAAAATTTGTATATGTCTTCCTCTCAGGGAGTGTAATATTCCATTATCTTAATACATAATAAGATATTACCATTACAACAACATCTCTATAGCAACACAATTTTGCGTCATGCTTTGTGAGTGAGTAGTGTTTACTATAAAGCTTTGCAAAGTAAGATAATACAAAGAAAAGGAGGAATAAAACACAAGTAATAACACATCAACCAAATGCAGAAATTCAGTATTCCAGAGCTACTAATCAGGCAAGAAGATTAACACCAGCCTGAGGATATCGGTTCCATTCCATATCAGCTTTCCAAAACTGTTTTTTTTTAAATTATGAGTTGAATTTAGAACAAAATAGAAACAGAATTTTAATGAAAAATATTTCCTGGCATTAAAAATTAAGATACTTGTGGATACGAAAGCCTGATATTAGAGACCAGATTGTGAAAACATGTCAAGTGTTTTGCACAGACTTACCGTTCCAGCTAGGTCCAGTGAAGGCAGAGCAGTACAAGTGAGGATGTGCTGTACAATATATACATATACACATATGCAGAATAACATATACACATATGCAATAACAGAAGTATTGATTGGAGAGGGTTTTTAGTTCAAGTTTTAACATGAAGCAGGACCATTGCCAACACAGGGTAAGATCACTTCCCTCAGTCTTCTCACCACCGTACTTTTATGCAGCCCATCCCAGTACACAAGTACTCCATAAAGGGTCTCACACCCCATTATCTCTGCAGCAAATTACCACTGTCAAGGAAAACACTTAACATTGTAGGAAGTTTCAGAAGACTTGCTTTCAGTGGTTCAATAAGTACATCAGTTTTATGTTCCTCTGTGTTTTGTTTCCCTTCTCTTTGATTTTTTTCTTAGTGGCAAATTGCATTTTCAATGTTACATTTTAATAAGCTGCTTTTACAAATTGATAATTTCAGGTTCTTCTGTGTTAGAGAAAAAGACAAAATGACTGAGATAAAGCCATAGGTGTTTGAAGTGATTCATTTATTCTGAAGAAGTTTTTTCACCTGCTTAGATTGTTCACATTTTAGCTTTAAAAAAAAGATGACTAGTGTAATGTGGATGTCAATAGCAGCAATGAAGATCATTTGAACGTTCCTTTTCTAAAAGAAACAACATTCAGTCTGTACACTCAGGCAAATTTTTAATTCTGGCTTTACAAATCTAAAGAAGAACTTTGGATGGTTGGCCAGAGAGCAGGATGCAGGGGGCTGGGGCATTACTTCTACCTAAGTTCCATGTGTTAAACATCTGAGACATGAATAGGAGATCTATAACCTCATAAATTGTCATCTGGATAGCAAATGCTTCCAGTCCTGACTTCTGGCATTACTCTGTCGGGATGCTTTATCAGATTACCCAGGATCTGGGTTCAGTAAAACACTTGGTCCCAGAGTTTGGTGTGGCAACACAGCTGTGTTGGCATGAAAGGCCATAGGTGACCCCAGCTGACAGTTCGAAGAGGAGTATCAATCTTCTCTGAGAAGCAAGAACTGTATCTGCTCTTTAGCTGTAGTTAAGGAATTTTTTTATGTAAGTCAATGTCTTAAATCACTGTCAACATAGTAATTAATTTCCCACATACAAAACATATTGTTAAAAATCTCACCATTATTTTCTAATCGCTTATTAAATTGTAAAAATTATGATTCCTGCTTTGAATCCTTCAGTTTAACAAACCCTATCATTTTCTCAGTTGCACACATAATTAGTGTAGCTTCATCATGTCTTCCAGGAAGATCAAACAAATTACACTGGGCAAAGTAACTCCTCCAGAATGATCTATATTTATCTTGCTGGAAATAAAATCAGTATAAGACTTTTGAGACTTTTCCAGTGTGTGAGAAACTTCAGATCAGTGCGGTCTGGAATATTAAATATACTATGCACAGGAGACCAGGCATTATACTAACTGAACAAAGCACATGCAGCATATTACATTTCTAACAAAAACTAAGCAACAGCAACTTCCAGTGCAAAAATACTTAACAAATTCATTTCACTTAAATAAGTCAGGAAAGGAAAGTGACAACTGAGAGAGTGTAGAAAAAGTCAATGTTTTACAAGGCCACTTTCCAGGGTTAGTTGAGCTCACTGGTGAGGCATATGAACTGCATGGGGTCTCTTCTAGATGGGATTACTGTCCCCTGGAAAGAAAGACCATGAAGAAATGCTTCTGCTGAGATTCCTGTTAGGTGTTCCTAAGATCTTAATAAATATTCACATTTGAATAAGATTGTGAAAACTATGCTCACCTCAGGTACTTCAGCGGTCCTCATATTTAGTGGGGAGATCTGCAGGTGAAAGTGAGCTGAGCTCCAATCACTAGCACAGAAGTCTTCAAATTATTTAAGCATTTTACTCAAAGAATCACGTGAGACCAGCCCTCACAACATAACCTCCAGAAAGAAGATTGGTAGCTTAATTAGGACCTACGTGGATGCTACAAACTGAAGGATGCAATTAACTTGTCTAACTTCTCTCAACCTGCATAATTTGTTTCTTTCATATCAAAACGTCTTATGTATTTGAGCTAGTGGCACACAAAAGCAGAATAATAGAAGAATTCCTTAGGAATTGTAAAGGACCTCTAAGATCATCAAGTAAACACTGCCACGTCCACCAATAATCCATGTCCCTAGGTGCCACATCTACACAACTTTGAAAGACCTCCAGGGATGGTGATTCCATTATTTCCCTGAGCAGCTTGTTCTGGTGCCTAACAACCTTTTCCATGAAGAAATTTTTCCTAACATCCAATCTAAACCTCCCCTCATGCAACTTGATGCTATTCCCTCTTTTACTGTCACTTATTACTTGGGACAAAAGACCATTTGCAACAACCTCCTTCACAGTGATAAGGTCACCCTTGAGCCTCCTGTTCTCCAGACTAGTTTCTCCAGGAGAAATACGTGGGAGATGACATCAAAGCTTTTACTGAAGTTCAAGCAGACACATTCACAGAATTTTCCTCACCCACTAAGACAGTCTCCTTGCATAGAAGAACAGGTTTGTCTAGCAGGACGTGGTTTTCACAAACCCACGCTGGCTGGGCCTGATCCCCTACTTCTCCTGTCCATGCCATGTGAGGGCACTCAAGATGATCTGCTCCAAGACCTTTCCCAGAGACGAAGCCAGGCTGAGAGTCCTGTAGTTTCCTGCATCCTCCTTCTGACCCCTTTTGTCGATGAGTGTCATGGGACCGCCCCAGTTAGCCAGGATTGCTGGTAGATGATGGAAGGTGGCTCAGTGAGCCCTTCTGCCAGCTCCCCCAGCACCCTTGGGTGGATCCCATCCAGCTCCATAGACTTCTGTGTGTGTCTGTGTGCTGCAGCACACCTCTGACCGTTTCCCCTTGGATTATGGGAGCTCCATTCTTCTACCCATACCTGTCTCTCAGCTCAGGAAGATCACAAGCCAAAATTCTCTGTTCAGCTGGGCTGGGCTTCTTCCCCGATGACTCAGCTTTTAACACATGGGGTCAGTCTGCTCTTCTGCTTTTTGGATTTCCTTCTTGAAGGATGCACAGTCTTCCAAGACTCTTTTTCCCCTCAGGACTCAGTCCCAAGGGACTCTGCCTATATCTCCCTAGCAAGCCAAAGACTGTGAAAATTCGCTTCACTCCCCTCTTCCAGAGCTTGCAATTCTCATTAAAATCAAGTGTTCAACACCTCACAAAATCAAGCCAGAGACCTCTTAGTTTCTTACAGAACTTCTCTGAGATTCATAAGGGAAAAAAATTCTGTGGAAAGAGTAGAGAAAACTCTCTAAGTGTAATAAAAGTGCCAATTATCTAATTCAAAATATGTATGTTTGGAGGTATTTATGATATAAATAATGTTCACTGGAAAAAACCCCACACAAATATTTCAAAGATCAGCTATGCATCATGAAACAGAATTAATGTGTTTATGTTGCTATCATGCAATATGAAGGATCCATTTGCATGATGTCTGTCTGCTGTGAAATTTTTTGGGCTATAGGTCCAAATTTTCAAGATGGCTTGAGAAAAATTTAACATTTTAGTTATTAATAAAATATATTCTGTTACATTTTACAACAAGGGTTAAAGGGAACTCATGATGGGACTTAAGGGAAGTCCTTCTTGCCCTCTGCTGCTGCCAGGACCATCTATTCCCAAAAACTGCTGTCTGGTGTGTAGATTGCCCACAGGAATTAGTCAAGGGCAGAGAAGTCAGATTTTTATCACTAACAATTGCAATGTGGTTTTTGTTTCTCAGAGGTCACTACCGAGATGAGGGTGGTTGTTTTCATGTGACAGGAAGATGGGCATGGTACCTTTTTATTTCACCTTTTGTTTTTTAGGTATGGGCTTATGTTGGAGACATAATGTATGATGTGGCATTTGTCATTATTGCCCAGAGTTAATAAAAAAAAGGGGTAAAAAGGGGTTAAAAGGGCCCTTTACTAATAAAGGCCATGCACTTTGATCCAATCAGAAACTATGGGATATGCAAACATCTTCCAAGGGTGGCAAACCATCCCTCTGGGTGATTTCAGCGCTTCTTCAAAAATCCCAGAATTTGAAAGTCATTACTACACCCAGCTCATGTCCCCATCAAACACCCCAGTCAGCCAATGGCTTGGTACATACTGTGTCTGTCATCATAAAGGACATCAGCCTACACTTTTTCAACTCTTGAAAATACTTTAAAGAATAGAAGTCTCCCTAGAAAGGCAGTGGAGTGTGACAGGAAGAACTTAGTTGCTTGACTTTTGCAGAATTTTTTAGTAGAGCTTTATTGTCAGTGATTTCTTTTCTTATTATAATTCTCCTCATTACTATTTTCACACCACTCCAAAATCAAGCTTTCAGCTGTGAATGTGTTGTGGGTGGCTGATTAAATAATCTATTTTTACAAAAATTTTGATAATAAATCTTGGATCTTTAGCTTCCAGGTACCAGAGAAAGACCCCCAAAAGACAGAAAAACCCCAAAAGAAAATGTGTATCTTAAAAGGATCAGCAAGAAAATCATTCAACCATCAACTCACTAATAAAACAAATACTTCCATTATTATTCATGAAGGAGCAAAAATCCTGCTGTAAACCTGCAGACCTTGCTCTGCATCTCTCAGCATGGATTGAGAGGATATACATGCTATTTACAGGAATTAAGAATGGAAGAATCAGGTTTCACTTCATTTTTAGCCCTTACTTAGAATTTAAATGATTGCACATCTCAAATAGTGTTGCACAGGCCTTAAATAATGTGTGAACTATCCATGCAAATAATTTTTCCATTAAGTGCAAGTGTATTTCCAAATGAGGGATAAATTTCTTTTTGAATAACAGTTATACTGAGAGCCTTGTTAAGTAGGGGAAGTGCGTAAACACGGTTAAAGTGCCAACACAAATCAGAAATGCAGAGGAGAATTAGGATACCAAACCATGACTTGAAACAGAGACTGAGTCAAAATCTGACGTGGGATTAAGACACATACTTTGTCACAAGTCTTCAGCCTGTGTCAGCCATTCCTGTTCTCCTGAAGGTTTAGTCATTTGTGCCTGAACTTGCACATAGCCATGGCATGGCAGAGAATTGGTGAGATGACAGATGTGAACAAATATTATTCAACAAGGGAATAACTTGTTCAGAAATTAGATCCAAGGCAAAAAGGAAGCAAACTTTGCCCTTTAAGTCAAGGATAGATACAAATACTTTGATTTTGTGCATTCTGCTGACAATTTCTCAGTGATGATTAATAGAGTAAAATAGAGACTTCATGATGATGATGACGAACACATTAAGAAGGTCATATGAACGAAGATATTTTGTAAGCTCTTAGAGAAACTTCTTACATGTTGATGTTAGTGGGTATCATTCAGATACAAACTAGACTTGCAGTACAGACTTTCCATCCAGCTCATTAAGGGTAGCAGTAATAATCTGATCAATAGATGGAGAGAGCAGCTAGAAGGGATGGTTTGTCAGACATGACTCTGATAAACACCAGAAAATGCCTCTCTCAAAGTAGAAGGTAACTGAGGTGAGAATGGCCATTAAATGACAAAGATCATGATTTTAGGGTATGAGAAATTGAAGAAAAGACTGAATTACAGATTTCAGAAAGGTAAACACCTTTAACCTCCAAGATTATTCAAAACACTTTCTCTAAGTGCTAAAAAAAAAGTTAGAAGAGAACAAGAATAATAAGTGATTATTACTAAGGGCAGGTGCTAATTATACAGTTGTGGAGGGGCATAGGAATTACAGTACAAGATCATTTTGACAAAAAAATTACCCATCATGGAGTTCAGTTATAAGGCAAAAACAAAAAGAAAGGCTGAGCTACCAGACATTAATACAGAGTTATAGCACAACTGCTTGGAAAGGCAAGGAATAGAGTAAGCTGCAATTAACACAAAGCACAAAAAAAAAAAAGTTAAAGGGAGAAATAAGATAATGATTTTCACTAAGATATTCTTCATTAAAAAGAGCACTATCAAGTGAGGTAGCATAATTTAAATGTGGCAGGAAAGAAAGATTTCATCTTCAAGTATTTAATATACTTGATTCATCTGGTTCTGATGACTTCATCCCACGACACCTAAAAATGGTTGGATAGTTCTCTGCACTGCTAACAATTATTTTTAGTTATTCATGGAGAAACATGGGATTCATCAGCAACAAGCATGCTTATCTTAAAAAAATTAAAAAGGAAGAGCCACAAAATCAACAACTCTGATATCAAAACTTCAGTTAACCTGAAAAACATGCCAGTAGTGATCCAACAAACTGTTTGCAAATCTCTAAGAAAAAAAAACAAACAACCAAACCAAAACCAGAACAAAGAAGCAAACCAGAAAACAACTTGAAATCAGCATTAATGAATCCACAACCAGACTAGGTAGGAATAGTTTAAACTGTTAGAGAGTGAGTGGAAAGTCATCCCCTGAGAGCAACTGTGAGAGAAGAGAAGACTGCATTGAGTGAAGTCCTGCAGAGGTCTCAGCTGCATTCAGAGATCTTTAATATCCTCACTAGTGCTCAGGATCTGAAGACATGATAGCTTTGAGAACAGCACTGGTCATTGTGAAGATTACAGTTAATCATATCCTTGAAATTTGGGGGTAAAGCTCTGGCAAGTCATGGGGACAACAGGGTACTTCATTGGATCGAGAAAAATTAATTGGACAAGAAACAAATTTTTGTCTGTTACACAGAAAAAGAGAAGGCAGATTTTTTAGAAGTGAAAAGCTGAATAAAAATTAAAAATATTAAGGAAATACAAATATGATCCTAAGATGAAACATATAATTTGAGCCAGCAAAGAGCAAAAGTCTTTACCTCTAGAGGAGGTAAGGTCTCCTTTGAAGAGCTGAGTTCAGTCTTAGGCACTATACTTCAAGAAAGATGTGGACCAACTGGACAAAATTCACAGGAGCATAGTGAAAGATTAAAGGAAAAATTCAGTCTCAAAGTGATGGGACATTGAGAATGAAAGACTGAGTCTAAAAAAAATATTTACCCCATGCTAATTCTAGTGAAACCCTGGAAGAAATTTCTTGAAGGGGTAGGGAAATCTTACTTTTATGTCTTCTTCTGTCATAATTCATGTGTTTTTCTCAAATATTTGAAAAAATGACATTGATACAGCTGCAGTACCAGAAGACCCTTTGAGATACATCCAAGCCCTATCTTTCCATGTTTCCAGGTTCTCATTCCTGGACACTTTCCTATAATGCACCTGTTAGAAAGCAGCAATTGTATTACTTTCACTACTTTGTCCCTCTTTCTCACTGTGTGAGTGAGGTCAGCTTCCAAAAAATAAAATAGCATTTTTAAAATTCCACTGCTAAAATATTTCAAGCTATATTTTACACGGATTCTTTTCTTTAGCACTACAGACACCATGTGGTGCTGCTGATAACTACACAAACTCTCATAGCACTTTGCTGTTAGAAATACATTATGGCAAGATTAAAACTGGTGAAGCTGTGCAGGTATATTTTATGTACATCTCTGCATGTCGGGAAAATGAATTCTTCCAGCAACCATGTAAGACTGGAAAGAGAATCAAAGGTAAGAATCATGATGTTTGCCAGGAGTAAGTAATTAATGTTAGGGGTTACTCTGAGTTTCATTAATTACCTGGCCAGAGGCTCAGTCAGTCCTTTCTTTTACAAAATTCTTTTTTCTATGACATTTAAGCTCTAAAACCAGCAGAGTTTCATATACATAATTTCCTTAAATGTTTTCCAAAGTCACAGAGAAAACCTATGTATTTTTACAACAAAAGAATATTCTATAATTTTCAAAACTGCAAGTGCATATGACTATATCATTATAATTTGATGCTGGATAACATTTACATCTTCATAATATGACTTAAAATCTGGATTAAGTCTCTTGATTTGTATTAAATAATTCATGTGTGGAGATAAACAGTAAAATAGTCCAGTCTGCAATATCTTCTGTAACTAGATCCTTATTTAAATCCCTGTGATTTTCACCAGTCCATTACCTGTGAGACTGATGCTTTGTACTTTACTTTACTAATTTTCATCTTACACAGAGGAAAACCATATGCTTCATTCTCATTTATCACAATTTTATATGATGAAAAGGGAAAAAATTACAAAATTTATAAGAAAAACAGAAACACAAACATTAATAGAGACCTTTATGTGTGTGACAGAGTTTTTTCTTCTTGAAGATACACATATTGTTTGCCTTTGAAGGTCCATTAAGGTACTAGCAGTCACAGCTACAAAACACTGTGTTTGTTTTTAAAAAGCAGACTTAGAATACGTACATCCCAATAGCAGCTATGCTAATAGGAAAGTTGTGCACCCCTCTTACCTCTCTCCCACCGGAAACTAAAAGAGAGAGAGTTCCAGGATCTCACCTAAAAATGTGCATTCACGAAGGTGTATCAGCCCTTTCCATGGGTTTACTCACAGGTCAATACCACAAAACTATCCAATCAAGTGAAGCCAGGACAGCAGTAATTAAAGATCATCATTTGGGGCTTGTTAAATGCATATACTGGAGACACTGACAATGTCTCCTGTAAGAATATATCACACCTTAATGCATTTACTGTTGAGTTTAATGCAATATATTACCTGCCCTGCTCATGATTATAGAACACAAACATTTTGACTAGGAATGGAAATTGCATCTTAATCTCAATTAATTAGAGTAAGTTTCCCAGTTCAGGAGCATGTGCTGGCATGGTGAAAGTTCAGAAATGTTCAATTTCACAAAGCTAAAGTAAAAGAATAGACTTTGAATGTTCTGGCAAGGTTTTAACACTTCAGAAAACTGTTAAAGTGTTTCTTACACTCTTCCATTCTATACAGGATAAATGTTATGCCTTGCTGTCCTATTCCATGGAGACTCTTTTACAACAATTCACAGATTTTTTCTCACTTTAGTGTCCCCTATTACCTGTGGGGTTTTTTGACATGTCCAGGCTTTCGTTCTGTCAGAGAATAAACACACGAACAGGGCTTACATCTAGTCCATGAAGATGAGGTACAAGTGTAGGTGTATGAGATGAAAAATACTGCATAAAATTCCTCTTATTTTGAACAAATATTTGGATTGATATGAAATAAAATATTTATTTAGATTTTGGACATTTTAAAAATTCCTTTAAAATGAATAATGTTGATGTACAGGTGGAAATGCATTTTGAAATAAATTTTGTTTTGGATTCCTGACTTTTTTTTCTATTTTCTCAGAAATTCTGCCAGTCCTTTCTTCCCTTTTTTTGGCAGGTTGAATCGTTTTAAGAAACAAGATGCTTTTACAAACTTTTTTGATTGTGCAGTCTTCTTGTTTCAGTGAAAAAAAAATCATCCAAATTAATTGCTGTGCAGCAGAATCCCCATTAATCAGACTTGTGGGGAGTGTGGTTTTACTTTCCCTCTCCCTTTCCCTCCCTCCATTGCCTCTAGATGTTTGGGTTTTTTTGAGGAATTTCTTATCTGCAAACTAAAATTGAGTGAATGTCTCTATTTCCTTAATGTCCTCTGCCTCTTATTTTTCTTTTCAAGTGGGATGAAATAGCCCTGGGATTCTGGCAAGTTATCACAATTCACTAAAGCTTTCTATCCCACTTACCTTTTAAATTCTGGAAATGATCAAGTGTCCAAGCATGAAAAGAGACACTTCTGCATGTCTGCTTGGGATCAAGACACAATGAGGATTATATTCTTAGAACAGTTGTTATTCCCAAACTTGCTGTCCTCTGCAAAAGCCTGGCACTCTGAAGGGCCAAATTTCTGTCTGCAACAGGAGAGTGGGAGAGGAGAAGGGCAGCAGGGTATGATTATCCCTGGCTGGTGTGGGTAGGAAAGAGGTTTGTAGCTTTGACACCCTCAGCCCTGCCTCACAGCTTCAGTCCCATCCTCATTTTCCCTTTCAGGAACCCAGCTAGAGCCCTGATATGCTCCCCCATCTCTACTCCAGCATGTTGGAAAGCCTCTCACTCCTCCATCCCTCAGCTGACCCAGGAGCATCCTGATTCTCTATTCTCACTCCTAAATCTCATGGCAACCCCATGTCCCTCCCACTGGTGTCCAGCTCAGCTTTCTGTCACTGCATGTCCTGATCCTCATGGGCAGACATCTCAGCTGCACCTCATGCAGGATGGAGCTCGAGCTGTGGTGCCTTATGCTGAATGCATCAAAGATGAAAACTTTGGACTTTCTAAAGCCAGATTGTTTTGTCCTTTCCACCTTCAACATCTCTTCTACTTTGCTTTAAAAAAATATTAACTGAAAAATAGGGATATATTCTCTGTGAATATGTTGAAAAACACAGATTTCATTTTATTTACAGCAGAACACCTAAAAAGACCACTCAAAAGTACTTTTCTCATTTTCTCAATTAGAACAGCTGAAAACTAGTTGTGCTGGCCTGTAGTATTCAAGTAGTATTGGATTTCTTTCTCTGAAATAGTAGATATTTAATCCAGCAGACTGCAGAACATTAACAGCTGTGTTATGCAGATACAAGACATTGCTACTGTGGTGGTCCAGGCTGAGAACACTAGATGGTCCCTGTGATCCAGTTTTACATTCCAAGCCTCCGTAGTTTTCTCAGCAAGTACAATCATGCCAAAACCTTGCAGCCAAGAGGAGAAAAAACCAAAGCTGGCCATCGGAAGTTACCACCCAGAACCACATCAAGAGCTGTGAAAGTAACCATGATGGTTTTCTCAGCCTTTATAACTGGGGAGCGACGTGGCACTCTCAGTCTCCCAAACAGAGCAGCACAGTCCTTCAGAAAGTTCCTCAAAAACAATTGGCCAGAGGTTTTCCCTGAATTCGGATACACCCTATAATACAGAGTGGCAGTTAGACTGAAAAAGACTAGATGAAAAAAGAGAATATAAAAATACAATAGAGATGTTTTAAAAGTAATGGTATATGGGTTTTTTTTCCCATTCTCATATGAGTAAGTCTGAGGCTGTGCAGCATAAGGTAAGGATTTAATTAAAAAAAGCAGCAGTTGCCCATCTTGTTTGCAGTATTAAAGCCATGGAATGAATAAAAAATCAGTTGAGTCTAATTCGTTGTATAAATGATCTTTCAGCCATGCTTTCAAGTCAGATTTATTTGCAGAGATCCCACTCAAGGTTTAAAACACTTTTTTTTTTGTATCACCTTTTTTTTTTTCCATGTGAGAAATCCTAAAAGATTGTTATTTTTCAAAGCTATAGTTCTTGTAACAATTGGATACATTTTCCATTCAAAGTCAGTCTTGATCTCAGTTGTACTACATGTTCAGACATTTTAAATGTCTTTTAAGGGTTAATGAGGAATAGGTATCCTAAGTCAACCCTTACTGAAATTTTCCAGATATACCAAAGTGAGTTCTGTTAAATGGGTCACCATCAAATTTAACAGAAAAGTCAGGAAGGAGGAGCCTGGAAAGAGGTGAAAAAGCCTTCTGCCTTTCTACTGTGAAAGCAAAGAAGCCAGACTGATGTTATTGATGAAAAAAGGATTGGCTATGAAAGCAATTGATTCCCCCTTAGCTTGCTTGAGAATGAGTAAGAAAATGTAAGGAATTACTTCTATTTCCATGTGGTGTGAGTATCAAAACTCAGGGAGGATAGTGAACTGTTGTCAGTTCCTGCAGCCTGTCCCTCTCCTGTTTTCCTACCTCCCTGTCAGCCACATTCCTCCTGCTAGAAACCAGCCCTGCACATCATAGACATGCTGCTGCTCCTCTGCCTGAAAGGGAGGAGAGCTGGGCACCAGCTCCAAGAGCCATCTCCAAAATTTTAGATTTCCTCTGGCGCAGGCTGCGGCCAGCGTGGATGAAGTAGATGTGAGCACCACAGACAGGGAAACGTCTCCCCTTTTGCCACAACATCCACAGCCTCACTGGCAGCCACCACAGCAATCCCAGAACGGGCACCTGCGCCCTACCCAAATGGGATGGGTGCCTTGAACTGTGTAAGTATCAACAATGGCTGAGACTTCCTCACAAGCAACAGGAGCAGCCCTTTGAACTTGGGAGAGGAGAAATTGCCTTGTTCAACATTATGTCTCTGATTCTGGAGAACTGGAAAATATAGGCTATATCCTGCCACCCCTTTTATGATCCATCTTCACAAATAGCTCAGTCAGAAAGTATGACCTACATCTGGGAGATCTCCAGTTAACAATTTCGGTCATATTATATGTGGCTTTTTTATGTTACAACCCTAAAATTGTGACGTGTTTCTTCCTTGGCCCATGTCACTCTTCCTCTGATAATTTCCCCTGAAAGCCTTTTCTGCATAAGACATCTCCCTACATGCTGCTCATGCCTCCTGCCAGCTCATTGTTCTCCTTTACTAATGAGTTGTCTGTGACACCTTCCTTCCATGAATAGTGCCTCCATCATCTTATGCTGCTGAGGGTAATTCTTGACCCTCCAGGTGTGTTAATTTTTATTGGGTTGTCCCACCTAGTCCTGCTTGCCCTTGGCACTGAACATCTCTGGTTTCTCATCACCATCCAGTGAGCACATCCACACAGGAGGCACAGCACCCTGCATCTCCTGCTTGAGGATGCTTTGGTTGGTCTGTAGATTGTCTGCACTGCTTTCTGGGTAGAAGCTTGGGAAGGCCAGAGAGAGGATACATAAGTTGCTTATCTCATGTCCAGTACAAGAATTTCAGATGGGGTATAGGATAATTAATCACAGTGGAAGCTCATGTGGTACATGGCATTTCAGAAAGAACACAAGAGCTGGACCACCATTAGTATTTATTATCGTGGCCAGGTTTTCACTTATTCACATCAAGTCATTATCCTCTAAATCTACATTTGGTTCATAAGTGTATCACCACTTGCATCTATTTAGGACACCAACACTATCATGCAAATACACTTTCCCATACATGGTGCCTTTAGAAAACATAGATGCTTTTATGTGTATCTATAGATGTTTTTTTCTCTGACAGGGAAACTGATAGAGTATCATTAATAAAAAAAGAAAAGTATTTCTAGGCTAAAATTTTAGAGGTTTTGTTCACACACAGTAGAGTATGTGTAGTCTCAAACATCTTATCAGTCACATTCAGCTCTTGTCTCTTGTGTACACACAAACATATGCCATATACTCACAGGCACACACACACAGACATATGCCAACACTCTTCATACAAAATTTTGCTGCATTTTGGGGGTAAAAGCTTCTCATTTAGTCAGACATGACCTCAAATCTGTCTGTATGCAGCTATTAAGTTCTGACATCGTTGTTGCAATCCAGATGACTGCTGGATCCTCACCACCAGGATCTGTGAAATGGAGTGAGCAGAAAAGACTGCCTCAGTCATCCAAGGAGATGCTCAGGCATCACAGGGCTTGCAGCAGACTTCACAACCCGAGCTTAGACATTGCCTCCAGCCGTGCACTCCTTCAGGACATTACAGCTACTAGTCCCCAGAAGAAACACATCTGCATCTCTGTATTGCAGTGTCCTGGTTATAAAGGCATGTTCTTTTTGCCAGCTCTCTTTATTTTACTTAGAAATTAATGTGTGGATGTTCAACAGGAGCCTGTTGAATGCTGAAAGGCCTCATGGTTGTAATATTGTAACACTTGCAGAACGTTATCCAGAGGACCTAGAGAGGACTCAGGGCACTAAAAATTCTGTCCTACCAGATGAACGGTCTCAAGATTGCAAGGTATTTAATCAAATGTGTAGTATTGAGAAATGGATTAAAAAAATTAGTCTAAGAATCAGCTGACGGGTCCATGTTGAAAATCAGAAAAAGTTTCAAGATACTGAAAAATAAATACAAATAAAATAGTACTTTCTGTTTTGTGGCAGAGATTCAACTAGACACTTATTTAAATAAAAATATTTATATTTTCCAGCAGTAGGCTAGAAAATTTATGAATGTGTCCCAGGATTAATAGATTAAGAAAATTTAGGCACAGAAAATGTAGGTGTCCCTTTCTTGAATCTAGATGACATCTAGTTTTTCCTTTCTGACTTGCCCCAAGGCTCACAGCAATAAAAATGTACAGGTTTTCAGACTGCAAAGCTGTATTTGCAGAGTGCAACTCAGACATCTGCAGACTCTGGACCATTTCACCAGTGTTACCCCTCTGTGGGCCAATTTGCTCATTCATTTTCTTCAACCCTTGCAGGTAAAACTCTAATGGAAGCCAGCAGGATCTTCTTCTAAGGAAGAAGAGCTGTGATCTTGAAAAATAAATAAATTTACATCATTTCTTTGACTTTCCATAGTTCAGAAAAATTGTTATAAAAATAAATGTAAAAATTTGAAGCAGGGCTATTACTAGAAAAGCAATAACAAGAGTTTGGGGAGGTAAGTGCACTCTCAGAATGCTATTGAAGCACAAAGAAAAGTAAAAAATACTAGGGATAATTTGGGGTCGATGAAGGCCATCAGGCTTTACAAGAAAGGATACGGAAATGTCTGAATCTCCAACCAGTATCTTCCATTCTAGCACAGTTAGGGGAACTGATTTTCTGGTATCCAATTATATCTGAGTCGATGCTCCCCTTACCACTGGTTAAGCCCATTAACTGGATGCTGTGTGAGGCCTTAGTACTATTTTACTGTCAGAGAGAAAGATGGAGACTCCTACACAGATACTCTGGCTGACTTCCCAGGAGCAGCTCTGTAATGTAACTGGTCTTCCCCAATACTGGCCTCTGCATTTTTCCAGCATTTTCTGTTCCCTTCTCTTCCACCGCCTACTCTTCTCAGTTTGAGTTCTGTTATCTCTATTATGTGCTCTCTCTCACTCTCTTGCTTTCCTCAAGCATTTATTTAATTATAACTTTATTTATCAGCTGCCCCGGGAATTTCATCCAGTCCTCCCTCCCCTCTCGTCATAGGAAACTAAGGTGGGTAGAAACTTTGAAAGGACTGACTGGATCCATTTGGTGGGGGTGTCCCACTTCCCCAGTGGAAAAAGCATCAGTTTTTTCAAAGGGGAATGCTCCCTGAGGTAGCTACTCCAGCTGCAAAGAGAAGTGACCTGGGATAAGGATGGAGAAACAGCTGCAGGAGGAATGTGGATCAAGAAGTTCACATAATTCCACCAACCATATTGGTTAGGAATATTTTAAGAAAATTAGATGGCCCTAAATCCCGAGGTACCTCCAGTTTGAGGAACAAATACTAATTATGTTAGAATAAAATTGGTCCCTGATGAAGATACCTTGTTGGTTTTGCTTTCCCGTAAAAAACAAAGCGGCCTTAGCAACAGGGTTGAATGTTTCTGATCTTAATTGCTGCAGGGATATCCAACAGTGACAGAGAATTTAATATTTTAAAGCATCTTGCTTTCCCTCTACCTGGTTTTGCCTTTTCTCAGAATTTCTGAGAAACTTCTGCTGTTATTGGTAATCACATTCTTTTCACAGATTCTGATGATGTTCACAGAGTTGTGCCAAAAGGCTCCTGCATCTGATAGCATATTATCAATTCTCTCTGTGTTACTCAGCAAACCATTACACTGTTCTTCCTTCTTGGCACCTTCTTAAATATTTCACTAAACATCCTGAAGACAATAACCCCCATTGTGGCAAATGTTCAGCAGGCTGGAGGGCTCTGCTGCTCTTCCACAGCATCCCATCACAGATTCAGGCCCCAATTCCCCAGAATCATCCACAGTCTGCTCCCACTCATACTCTACTTTTCCAAGGACAAGCCCCCTGAAACTCCTTACATGCATTTCTTACCTCAGCATGCAGCACATATATATATATATTTTTTTTTTTTTGGTGATGAGACTAAGACAAAAAAGCAGACAGTAACAATTAAAAGTGCAACACAACATCTACATGAAAACTTCCACAATGATTTTTGTGTTTGTTTATAATTAAGGCCAGGCTGATTCCCAAGGCTGATTCTCAATCTCTCACCTTGGGTAAAGTGAACAATATCAAGCTATGTAGCAAATTATCAGCAGGGTTTTTCAGTGCTGAGATATGATCTGAGTTTTCCAAAAATATTGTCTAAGAGATTAGGGGCTAAAGGAAAAAACATGGAAAATGGTGCTAAGAAAATATTTCTGCCATACAGTCAAACTGAAATTAACTGAAGCTGAAGATGTGGGAAATCACTGGAGGTTCAGTGTGATTTGCATTAATTTGAATCTTTATTCCTTAAATTCTCTTTCTTTCCCTGGTAAATGCAGAGCTGCAGGAAGAATTGCTAGATCTGAGATAGCTTTTTGGAAAGGGAGAAGAGCTCTGACAGAAGACGTGTCTTTCTGTGTCCCTTGTCCTGGCTCTGCACCACGGTGTCCACGTAGTCAGTGGGCTGCACACCAGAAAAAAGAAAGGGGAGGGAGGGAGAAGGAAGGACAGACGGAGGGAGGAGCCCAACTAGGCAGTTACTTAGATGCATTATTTTTCTTCATTCTAAGGACAGGAAAAACAATTCAGGAAAAGCTGCATGAAACAGGACTTATTCCTCTCAGTCATCCTCACTTCTCTCTAGTCACGGTTCCAGCAGCAGGCCAGACATCAGCACCAGCATGGCCACAGGCTCTGCTGAGCAATCCCAGTCCCTGGCAGCAAGACAGCCTGGAAGCAGGGCAGGAAGACTGGTATGGATAGCTGGGAAAACACTTCCAAATTCTGTTTCCATAGCTCTGGGGTTTTTGTTTTGTTTTGTTTTGTTTTTCCTTTGTGCCTTGTAGGAATGGTGCTGACCATACAGCTCCTGCTTCTGGATTAGCTCCTCATTCTCATCGTCTGGGATGATGACTGACTGCAAAGAACCTCACGATTTTTATTTTAATAAAGGGAAAGAAGAATGACTGCATGTTGCCATTGTGACAAACCACTTCCACAGACACGCAGCCAGCCCTCTCCTGCTGCACAATACAGACATATTTGAAGAAATGGAGCACACACACACAGTAGTAGTTAAAGGAAAAGCTGCAAAAGGAACAATCCAGAGGAATTCCTTTCTCCCCCTGCTTCCTCAGCCATGTACTCACTTGCAAGTGACTACAGGCTTGCAGCAGAGAGGTGTTTTCATTGGGAAAGCTCCCAGCAGGCTGATTGGGTGGGCCATTGCCCTTTGAATAAATGCCAAATTCAGCAGTCCAGGAAGAAGGAAACTTTTTTAAAAAAAATCTGCTTCAAGCCTAAATCAACAAAAACTGGAGCAGACATCCTGGAGGTAGAATTGTCAGGGTTCAGGCGGGAAGGCAGGTGTAACCAAGATTTCTCTTGACTCCCCTACTCATCTGAAAGCTCGTCTTTCCCATGAAAGTCAAAACTGTTTTGCAGAGGTCTGTTTCTTCAGCAACATTTTTTTCCAGTAGAACTTGTACAATGCAGAGTTTTCTAGAGCTCAGCAGCAGTGCCCATGGCACCCACCCTCTGCCACTGTAGCTCACCTCAAAAGAGCCCTCAGACCTCTCTGGTCTGTGCCTCGTGCTAGGGAATGTGAAAAGAAAATATGAGTGGATAAGTAAGAAGCAGCTGAGGAATCTTGGAAAGAAAACACTGACCACATATTCAAAATGTGGTAAATTGAAACAATTGGCAACAAAATTATCTGTGACTTAATGATCTAGTCTTATTCTAGATAGTCTCATAGCGCAGGAAATGTTCTGGACACTGAATTGACCTGGTGCAGTCATTATTTCAGCCTGGAATAGTTTATTTAGGCTACATGGCCTTCCTGCTTCTTGCCTTGGCAATTGATTTTGGATGGACAGGAAACCACTTCATAATTCTTCAAGGTTTAAGTGTTTGCTATCGAGGATGCAGTTCTTTTTCTAGCATCTTTATATAGAGGCACCTATGGAAAAGAGGCTGTTCCATAGTCATAATCAGTAGGGACTGGCACAAAGCACACATGCACCCACATGATTGTAGGTAGGAACATACATGTATTTATAGGATCATGCAAATACCTAGGACATACTCTCATAAAAATTGTGTTTCTCAGTTGTTTGTTCTTAGCACTTTAGACAAGGGCCATTCGAACTGACAGAACATTGTTGGAATATGGGCCAAAATAACAGAAATAATTGTCATAAAAAATCTGCAAATTAAGTTCAAGAATGACATGTAAGCCATACATCCTTATAACCAGCATCAAAGGACTCAATGCTTGATCCTTCCTTGTGCTGAAGGAGAAATCTGTTCTTATCCTAGTCTCATGACGTTGACTAAGAAGTAGCTGCCTCCTAGAAGAAGGCAGGCAGAGGAGCAGGAAGCTGATCTGGAATTGTCTTTCACACTTTACCAGATTCCCACTAATTCTAGTTTCTTTCTACCAGAGAAGCTGGAGGAGAATAAGATGCTCTTAAAGTCTGTTTCAATTAGATTCAACTGCTTTATTTCAATTATTTTTTTTTGCTTTCTATCTATTTTTATTGCTCACACAAATCCTCACATAAAGCATATATAAAACCTTCAATCTTTAAAATATTTAAATTATTTGAATGTGTATTCTCCACAAGGAGAAAGAAAAAATTGAAAGACTGATGTACTGAGTGTTTTTAGAAAATGCTGTTAAAATAAGCAAGTCTGCCCTCCTTATTGTTTGTGACTAATTACCTGATTTTTTAATCATGGAAGGAAACTGATCTTGCTGCAGAAGATGTGCAGCAGAGGAATTGGTATAAATCCTGGGTGTGGATTTAGTGGTTTCATGTGAGGAACATACTGTACTGGCTACTGAGGAATTAAGAGCTGTAACTCCTTAGGGCTTCTAATAAACCAGCTACAAGAGACTGTTATGATACAGGGGCTGCATAAAAATCAATAGTCCCACCTTGCTGCAGGAGTGAAGCAAAGTGTGCAGGAAGGTGGCTCGAGTGAGTGAAACTGGCCCCTTGCCCACAGATGGACAAAGGCAGGTCTGGACAAGAGGGAGCTGCCCACTGCTGCCCTTCCTTGGTGAGTCTAATTGCCATGCCTGGCACTGCGGTCCAGAGAGATCCGAGCAGACTGGCCAGAGTCTATTTGGAATTCCCACTCTATCATTTAGAAGAGCTGTATTTGGCATGCAGGGGCTGAGGGCTGAACTCCTCTGGTCGATCCTAAATAGCTGCTGCTACTGACAGCCACGTCACGTCTTCTACCCCAGCCTGCATTTTTGAATTTCAGAAAATTCCCTGTCATCTTTGTCCCACTGATCATTGCCTTGCTTCAGCAAAGCACTTGGAAAATATTTTCCTTGTAGGTCTGTTTGCATTAGACAAAAGTCACATTGCCAAATTAGATGTTAGCTTGATTTTGCAGTTGGTTTTGCTTTAAAGGCCCTGCAGTAACTTCTGTTCTAAACAGCCTATAGTCTAAACTAGGCTAGCATGGAAGGCAGAGAGTTCTGGAGCTGCTTTGGGAAAAACTGATATGCACAACCAATGTATATACAACAGGAGATGAAAGATCCGCCCAGACTAAAACTAAAATGCTTTTAAAGCTGTGAAATTTGAAGCTATTGCATAGACTTTCAAAGTGGTACTTCACAAAAGGTTAAATTTTCAGTTTAGCACACTCAGTTATTCTGGCAGCATTACACTTTCTATACATCTGCCAATAGCTGAATTTAATTACTCTTGCATTTATGGAAATACTTACCAAACTAGAAGAGCTACACATGAATTCCATCAGTTTCATATAAAGTGAAGCAAATGCAGAGATGTTGGCCTATGGAGAGAATGTGGAGAACTCTAAAAGAGAGCTTTTGCATAACTGCCTCTAAGTTTCATTTCTTCCCCTCTCTGGTTCAAATTAATTTTAGCATGCATGAAAAAATGCAAAGAAATTGGAGAAAAGCAAAAAATTGGGGAAATAAACTCTTCTGTCTATTGCAATAGAGTCAGCAGTCCCTCCTGTGTTGTCAGAGGTGAAGTCAATCGGGGAGAAAAGGGTGCTCAAGTTTTCAAAAGCAACAAGGGTAAACTGTACCCCTCTCTTACAGTGTCTCTGGCAGCAGTTTTGTGCAAAAAGTACTAAGAGCAGGCGTCTTTCTCATTCAACTTTAATCCAAATACCAGCTGCATCATCTCATTTTCCCTCCCATTCAGAAGGCGAAATGGATTGTGCAGAGCTCCACAGTCACAGTCCTACAGCCTAAGAATGAGGCTCCTAAAAACTTCTTTCTGTTAAGGTCATATTTTTATAGATTCTTTTTTGTTCTCTGCTCCTCTGGTATCCACAGGCAGTCCTACAGCTGAGTGTCTGACTTTTTATTGGTCTCCAGGTTTACTCTGTGCTTGACTCATACAGTCATGCAGTTACCACCAGGGAAGGGGATCAGACAAATAAAAGCACTTCCATTTAATTTCATTTCATTTCCAGTTGTTAGTGCTCTAAAGAATAGTTACTTGATAAAGAAAAACCTAATGAAGACGCATTTCTCTGTGGATTTAGGGTAGGACAAATTGTTTTTCCTTGACATTTAAAATGTCAGAGGAACTATGGTAGACTGATAACACAATAAAAAATATGATTTTCATTGCTGGATTGACTTATACATATCATGGATCAATTATTCTAGGTACTGAGTCAATAGAAACATGAGAAAGCTAATGTCTTAACTTTGATTTTAGCTGAATTTAAATCAACCCTCTAAGTTAAGACTTCATTCTAGAGTGCAACTCAGTCACTCTAGAGGAAAAATTTAGTCTCCCTGAGCAGTAGAATTTATTTTTTTTTAAATGCTACCATTACTTCTTTCTGTAATAACTTAAAGCTTGTGACTGAAGCAGTAGAATAAATTCACTGGGGGCTGGTATCAGTAGATGTGAAAGGGCTTCATGGTAGCAAGAGGTTAACAAAGAATTCTAGAGAAGTTTTTGGTATCAGGAAATGTAGTGACTGGAAATTCTTTTCTTTTAAATGTGAGAGCCATTAGAAACAAAATAAAATAAAACAAAAAACTAAACAAGAAAATCCCAAACAAAAAAGGAAGAAAGTAATCGAGAAAAGGCTGCAGTGAGGGGTAATAGAAAAATGTATAGGATTGAACTGTAAGTGATGATACAGCTACAGGAACATAATAATGAAATATTTTGACTGAATGATTTTTGTATTAAAATATTATCTCTGAAGTAATTTGATTGATTGTTTAGAACATTTATGATGACGCATAGGTGGCAGGCTGGCAAGCAAGTTCTCATTCCTCAGCTCTCAGATAGGAATAAAAATTATTTCCACCTTATAATATTGAACAAAATTCTTCTGTTGTCAGAAAGGCTGCAGGTAACTCTGTAGATGTTTACAAATTTCAATCAGGCTGAATTTTAATGTGTGAAAATTTTACAAACTGTCGCTATAAAAAATAATGTAGCTTCAGGTTATTATTGTCACATTAAACACAGTCTACTGGTAACTATTGGGATGGAAAGAAGTCCAAGCATCCCTGATAATTTTTTCTTCTTGGTTTTTCCAGTGTTTCTAGTTCCAAATTTCAAGTGAGGCTGACAGCTTTGGAATTCCTTAGATCTAAAAGTATTGTTATGCAGCCATCTATGAAGTAAGGTTTATAGAAGAGTTAGTATCTTTCATTTAGCATATCCATGGTAAATATAGGTTGGGAAATGTTAATTTAATAAATTAGACAATTTGAGGAAGAAGGATAACTGCTACTGATGCCTTCTGGAGGCTGATCTGGAACAGAGACTAGACAGAGCAAAAGGATAAAGTAGAGATTTATTCAAAGGCCTCAATGGATACCCCTGGACAGCACAAGAGCCCAGCTG
The DNA here is from genome assembly GCA_013397295.1 of Polioptila caerulea. Taxonomy (NCBI): domain Eukaryota; kingdom Metazoa; phylum Chordata; class Aves; order Passeriformes; family Certhiidae; genus Polioptila; species Polioptila caerulea. Next base: position 1,055,281 of record VYXF01010451.1, read on the forward strand.
GGCTACATCCAAGACAAACCCCAAAATGGCCACAAAAATAGATCATCAGTCTCAAGGTCTCACACTTTTATAAGTTCTGGTCCATTAGCATATTGCAGTTAATTGTCCAATTATAGCTTCAGGTTGTGAAGCTCCATCCTCCTGGTTTTTTCTTCCCACTTCACCATTGTTTTTATTCTTGGGCCTGAAATTTGTATTGATTGTCCTTGGTACCAAGCTAGAAAAGGAATTGTTTTGTCTACCTAATCTGTGAAGAGACCCTAGTAGCACTTAATGTGAAACCCAGAACTACACACTGAAACAGCACAGAATCTAAAAAACATAAAAGTTAAAACTCAAGGCATCACTACCTATGGAGAAAGAGGATGTTACCATGAGATGAAATAGGAGACTTTTACCTACATATATGGAGCACTGAGAGGAAAAAGAAAGGTAATTGTGTATAAATGAACAGTTAAATACAAGTGAAGGATAAGAAATATTATAATGTACTGCAAAGTCAATATCTCTACTGGAATTCTTGAATATGACAAACACCCTCACAAATTGCATTTCTCAGTCTTGTCTTTCAAAGAGATTTTTGTAAACCTTCCCATCAACTCCTCTCAATTATCAGAACTGATAGGTCAAAAATACATCACCTCTATTTTGGAAACACTCTACCACTGACTGATGTATGTTCCTGTAGTTGCTTTTCTGAGTTCTTGCTATTTAATGTACAGCACTTGCTTGGTATCTGGGACAGTGCTCTGGAGGGACATTTAGGGATCCAGACAAAGTACATAATTCTCTAGGGAACTGCAAATGTTTCATCTTTGTGTTTGCCATGAAAGTCATTATCTTCGTGCCATGTTTCCATTGTTACTAGCACAGAGCCACCAATCCCCTCTTCTTTGCAGCACCCAGGTATGGTAGATACACAGCCATGTTCCCACTGCTCTTTACTGCAGTCTGACAAAGGAAGGCAGCAAACCCACACAGCGGGGTGCTCACAACCAAATTCAAAATTCATGAATCCTGCTAGATGAGAGAGATCCCACGGTGTCCATATTTCTTTTTAAAGTGAATAATGAGGCAGTTTTGCCAGCAATAGAGAATTCCCAGCCATGTGTCAAAACTAACGTTCTTTAAATGTGCTCCACAAGGCCAGAACACCCATCTGCCTGTGGGGATAAGAGAAGGTGTCATCTACACAGATCTATATCCTAAATCTAAATGTCTTAGAGCACTTTCAAATAGCAAAGATCAGTTCTACTACTACAGATCTCTAACATTGCATCTGTTGCAATGGGTGCCTTCAGGAAGTAGTCCCTAAACAAAATTTATTTTTTGACACTTCTGTTGAATTGTGAACCTAGTCTTAAATATGGAGTTTGTCTCAATTTGGCCAATACTAAAAATCAATTGCTCTTTGGAAATATAATATTTACTTCTACTCTACAAAAGAAAACAGTTTGCTAAAAAGACAAAAAAAGGCTAGAACTATCTCAGCTAATGTGGCAACCTGTTGGTGTGCCTCTCTTCCTGTCCCTATCTCTACAAGTTTTGTTAAGGAGCCCTAGTCTCTATATTCCTTCTCTGATGTTCTGGGATAAACAATAAGATCTATTTTATTTTTTACCACCTATGACATTCACTTTAGAGCTTTGCCAATGTGTAGACAATTCTGAAGCCACTGTAGATGTAGTCCTGTCATAGTTCATGCTCTGATTCCGACTGATGAGGTACTGATAGCATGCTGCAGTGAAATGTCAAAATACCAGTCCCAGATGACTGTTTGGGTCTCCTGTTCAGGCACAAATTCCTTTGTTGTTGATACCCACCTTTAGAGGAATACACTCTACCCTGGGAATTCCAAATCAGAAAATGTGAGGAGTTTTACATAGGGAAACAGAGCATAGGAAGGGATCATCGGGTTCAATGAGCCCAGTTGCCAAACATAAATTACAATGTAGCAGATTTCTATTTCAGGAAGATATGTCGAACTATCACCCCACATGACCTTTCCAAGGAAAGCATTTCCTTTTGAATTTTCCCAGTTTTTGGACTGCAGAAAATATCTTTCCCTGTGTCAAAAGCAATTTAGTTGACAAGTATATATGCCACAGTCTTAAAAATAAATAAATTTAATTTCTTTGTCATCCTTTCATTGGTGAAAATCATTCCTTATTTACCTTGTGAGGTTTTAAATGTCACTTCTATCTGCAGTTTCATTAGCTAATGCCAACTATGGTACTGAAAGAAGACTCATATTCTGAGACTTCTTTACTTGCAACCTAGTTGGATCCATCTTCAGCAGTTTCTTCTTGTTATGTCTCATGGAGTTTCACAAAAGCTGCAGCTCTCTGCAAGTCTCTCTGTAATAACAGGTTGCAGGTAATTATTGGTTCTTTGGAATGCACTACCCTCTACTTCAAGCCATAATTAAAGGAATCAAACTTTGGAACAGTCCCTGGAAATCTGAAAATAGGAGTTTAATTTACAAATGTTAGGGTGGGATGGGAAATGAGTGAGCCAAAATCAGCATCCTACGATGCCTATTTGCAATACCCTCAACAGGGCATCCCTTTCGTTTTGGCCACCAGGACTCATCCAAGGGGTCTTGTATATATATGGGGTGCTGAGAACAGCAGCAGGTCCTCTCCAGAAAGAACAGAGTGCATTTATTATGAAGACAGAAAGATATTGCTTGAGATTACATGAAGGTCTACCATCAAAGGGAGAGTATTGTCATAGGGAAAACAAATGGTTATAGACAAGGCCTCTTCTTAGACCTATTCATCGGTGTTGCCCACACACTGCCTGCTGTTCAAATTTTAAATGAGGATCTGGAGATATTTTTTGTTTTAAACAAGTGGACACCTTCAGGGATGTGAAAGGGTTATGGGAAAGGATAAGGTTTCTGTTGTGCTTTCTTTATCTATGCCACCTTTATGTTAAATGGCTGATTTCAGAAAAGTCTCAAAGCTTTAACAGACTCCTGGATAAAGCCAGGTTACAATTCATCAACTGTTCTTTCTACCCTTTTCCCAAAGTTCTTCAGATATGGTCTATGAATATTTCTTCCTTATCAAGTGCTGGGTTATATTCAGTTCCAATAAAATACTGGCAGCAGTTTTATGGGATGGTCTGTACAGATATGGGAAGCTCCACAATGAGATTAGGTTTCATGGCAAGATAGGCTGGGAAAATTCAACAATAAAATAACCTGGTAAATAACCTGGATTGTATTCATTTCATGGAGTTTTGTTGTTTTGTTGGGTTTTTTTTAAATTTTAGAATCACTGTGAAGTTTTTAGGAATTCTCAGCAAATAAAAGCATAAACTTCTTAACTAAAAATGGAGCAATGTACTTACCTAGATACTGATTTACAAGTAATTATCTGCCTTTCTTCTTTCACCTCTCTCTCACTATTTACTAGCTCATTTCATTTTTTGTGCCTCTGTCTCTCAATTGTACAGTTGGAGGACATTTTACCAGTTTTATAGGATCTAATTCATTTTCTCTTTCCCCTTCCACTCCACTCCTCTCAATAATTTTAGGTCATCTCTAGGGTTCAAATTAGAGACCCTGTGACATCATGATCTCCCCAGATCTCTCTCTTGCAGTTTTAAATAAAGTACTTTAACCTAAAGATTCTTCAGATATGTCTCAGGGTTTTTTTCTCCTCCAGTTCATGAACAATATTGAAGATCAAGTATTCATTTTTGTCCCTTCCATTTTCCTTTTTCCTCTTTACAGGACAAAGGTTACTTTTTTGCAGAACTTTTTTTATCCATAAAGCCTCTTACTAATATCTAGGATGAAATACCCTCTCCTGTGCATAAAACATCTTCCCATACTCTTAGAATTTCTCCCAATACCTTTCTCTAAAAATATATTTGCCTAGAAATTTAGGGTTATATTTGTAATAGAAACATGCAGAGAAGAGAATATTTCTATCACTTTGTCTCAACATCTTGATTTTCTTTTCTCTTATTTCCTGTATCCTGTGACAGGAGGGAAGATTAAGGGCTGATCACTGGCTGATTCCCTAATCTGCCATTTCCTTCTGAAAAGGGATGATTTAACAGAGGAAAACAAGAATTTAGGGTGAGGGATTCCAATATCCAAGCCTTTGTTTTGACCCTGGGCAAGAATCTGGGTCTTTGTTTCCCACATCACAGTTAAATGTCCAGTTCCACAGAATTATTTTGGATTGCACATCTATTCCTGCACCATTTCTCCCTCTCATTTTTGGCCCGCACACTTTGAAGGGCATGAAACCCCCTGATTCCTCAGGACTGGAAAAGCTGTCCTCTGGCATGAAAATCTCAGCTTTGTGAAAAAGTGGGTAACCTAGAGTAATTAATTTCTGAACTGGTGACAGAACTGCTGGTCCTATTGGCAAATGGCCATTATTTCTTGTGGTTTCTGTATTTGACTCCAAGGAATTGGATAATTCTGCTCAAATGGAGGAAAATTTGTAGTTATTTGCTTATTTGATCACTGATACCTGATTAAAAAGGTCATTATGATATCACCAGGGCAATATATATGAAGCTATTTTAAAGATGTTTTCTATTTCCTCAGAACATATTCCATTTCCTTTGGAAAAGGTCAAAGCACAGAGAATGGGGGAATAAATGAGCACTATGCTAATAAGCTTCCTGGAGCTATCATTTACATTAATTGCATTTTTTCTCTGCCTCCTTTGGGTATGCTTACAGAAAGACATGAATTTCACAGGGAATTTCACCTCTATAAGTAATAATATGACTGTTATATGAGAAGGACTAGAAAAGAAAGTTGGAATAAATAAAATCTCTATAGTTACAGAGCAGCAAAATGGGAGATGCTTATGGTTTTCTTCTAATATCTGACATCCCCACACTCACCTCAGGCTGTAGTTCTCGTACACCACTGTCTGGAAAACCTAGCATTTTCATCCATTACAATTTAGGTGTTGCTAATGACTGCTGCTCTTAGAGTTTCTACCAAATAATTGAAAACAGGTATTCCTAATCTTTTTGTTTAGAAAACTACTCCAATTAGAGTAACTATCATTAATGTCTGTTTACTGGTGATTCTCTTGAGAGGCTTACCTCCTTCACCCATTCCCATGCCCTACTCACCTAAGTAACTTACTGATTTCAGTGGAGCTAGTCGTGGGAGAGAGGAGTCCAATGCTCTGCCTTGAAGGAACACATCCCAAGTTGGTCCCATGAGGCCAGAGTTAATTTTCTTCCCTGTGTTTTCAGGCTTCTCCCACTGTTGTACCTCTCACATCTCCCATTTGGACTCTTTCACTTACTTTTTGAGCTTTGTTAGAAAATTAAGAGAAATGTTACAGAAACAGGCTCTTACAAACCCTTTTCCCGGTGCTGTTGCAAGTGTTGGGAAATACTGTTTATTTTTCTGCTGCATCTGCACCTGGCTTTAAGGAAAAACCTCTTCAGCCCCAGATGGCCAATTTTTAACACTGTTCAGAGCAGGAAGCAATAGTTTTATGGCTGACCCCTCAGTACCATCACTGTTTCTCCATAAAATTGACAATTGCCAAACAGAAAGTACTAGGAGAAGAAAGGAAGACATAAGCAGCTCCAGTGTTCAAATAAGAAAAGAAGTTGGGGACTGTAAAGTGGAGAGCACTGATCTTAGGCTAAATATATACATTTACATATGGAGATATCAAGTCCAAAATAATACAAAGGTTAATTCCTGTTAGCAACAATTTACTGACTTGTGTTAAGGCAGTAGGAGGCTGTTCCTCTAACAGAAATGCCAGGCAAAATCTCCATATATTCTTTTCCCATACTCCTTGAGGAGACACAGAGTGAATAGCAAAATGCTCACTTGTGTTCAGGCAACACCTCTGGTGCAGGGCAAAGCACAGGCTGGTGGCTTGGCTGGTGGCCACAGCTTCCTGTCCTCCTTCACTCTATAGGGCTCCTGCCAGGTGAACTGGTAGGGAGGCACATCTTCATATCATTTCCTATTTTCTAGTATATGGTTTTAAAGTGTTGTAGGGTACAGGAAAATTAATTACTACATAAGGAGTATAAAAATATGCTATGGACTAACAGATAAATTTCAGTGCAAAATTTGACCTGTATTTATTTGTTCATTTTTAATGTTCTGCAATCATTTCAGACAGCATATGCCTCAGTGGTATTGCACTCTCATAGCTGTAATATTTATATATCCACATGTGCAACACTTCAGTTTGTGTAAGCTTCATCCAAGTGTATAAAAGGACCTCACAATGCCTCTGTGCTCTGCTAGATACTTATCTGACCACAGACACTTGCAGAATGAGGGGCTTAATGTCTGGCCAAGTCCATAGGACACTCCAGTGGCAGAACACAGCCATTACTGACACCAGTTAATGTACTGGTCATTCCAGTTTTTCACTGGTTTCTATCTTTCAGATTCAAAAGCATTGAAAACAATATCACCTCTCTTTTACAAGCAAAGTGGAGCACCACAGGCTCTCTAGCATAGCCCCTCCATCAGCTGAAAGTGATATGACAATACAAAGTGAGAGATCTTTTCTTCTTGGTTTTTTCAGGTACCAGTAACGGTGTCTAGTAATTCAGCTACTGTCTCCCCGTTTGTGATGATCAAATGGGATCAAATGATGTTCCTGTGTGATGTCACATCTTGAAAATTGGTTGAGAAAAGTGGGTTCTCACATTTTTGACTGCAGTGTATTAGATTCCCTGCTAGAGACAGTTAAAGGTGCAAGGGAAAAACTGGACTTTAGGCAGAATAGTAAAGGATGAAGTCTTCAGCTTTTTCATCACCAGATATGCCAAGCAGGTCCTATGAGGGGTTTGCAGCTAGTTAGGAAAGGAGGATCCTGGCATTCATCTGGCTGTGATCACTGCATTCAAGGCATTAATTGGCTGGAGTTATTGGGAGGAGACTGCAACACCCTGGCCCACAGTACTGATGTCTGCAGGAGGAAAATTAAAATCCACTGGCAAACAGATCTGTCAGCAGAAGTTCAACAGGAGATAGATCTTCATTCCTAATTTGATTCTTCTAACTCTCTACAGGGATTTGGGTTTAATGCCAGATTATAGCCCTGTATTTTACAATACCACTATATTATTCTAGCAGTTGTTTTTAATGTAAGAAAGAAGTTAGAATGTTCAAGTGAAAACTATGATGGGGAAAAATAGGCAGAGCAAAAGTAAAGCTACTAGAACTCTCCTAAATAGTGCAGGGAACTGTGTTCAGAGGTATTACAGAAGGGTTTATTGGAATTGCCTCCAGGGGGGAAATGGGGGAAAAGTTTTCTTGGTTGCATATTCATTACACTTTAAAAGTGTTGGGATTTGATTGGCTCTTAAGTTGTGCTGTGTTTGATTGGATTAGAAACTGTAACAGGAAAAAAAAAGTAGAAATTCCATCCTGCTTTAATCACTGCCCACTCCGAGCTTCCCTAATGACTTCCAGATGCATTCTTTGTATGTTATTGTTTTGGCACAGTTTCCAGACAACTTTTGGGTCTTTTAACCAAAAAAAAAAAAATAGAAAAAGGAAAAAAGGAAAAACTCTGCCCTCCCCTCTATTCTAACAGAAAACAGATTTCACTCTGGTTATATAAATGTGTGATGAGCTGGAGAATTCAAATGCCTGTTGCTTTCTCTATTCAATCTCCAGGAAATTTTCTGATATAAAGTGAAAGAAAAATACTCCTTATAGGGAAAGAATTGAAAGGAGATTCTATAGAATCTATTGATATTTATGTAAATACCATGAAGTTGAATACACTAAAAAACATTAACTCTGCAAACCTATATCTTCCCACCAAACAATAATTTTCATGCTGCTGTCTCTGCCCTCTTGAGCCATCTGAAGCAAATCATCTTGCCTCTTAATGTCTCAGTTTCCCCCATGTGAAATGGAGACAATGGTGCTCAGCCACAGTATCAAAAATTTCCATAATGTGCAGCTGGAAATCACCTTGTAAGGTAGAGTCTAACACACCCAGGGGATGGCACAAGAGTCGTGATGCCTTTGCTAAGCTGGAGAGCAAAACAGTAATCCCCTCTGCAGTGGTGTGTTTGATGCCCATGCAAGGCTGCCAAGTGTTGCATTTGTAAGGTACTCTGTCCCCTTTGGTACAAAATAACACATTAAGAATTTCTGTCTCTGAAAGCCAGCAAACCACTGCCTCCTCCTTAGGCACCTCACCAGCCCTTCCTTTTCAGAGGATAAAAGTCAGGATGCATTATTCTATATCTTTTAAGAGAATTCCACCATTCCTCTACTCAGACATTCCTTCTTCCCCTAGCACTGTTGTCCACATCAAAATGTCCAACCCCCTGGTTGACGTGTCTTCCAGCCCTCCCATCCATGACAAGAGAGGAAGAGGTATTGCTACATCTTGTGAAGAAGACGTCCTTTTATCAGTCCTGGACTGCCTCAAGAAGTCTGAGGTTTAGGTGCTGGCATCTTCTGCACCAGAAGAAATTAATTGGCTACCAAAAGCCCCACGGAGTTTCTGCAATGAGCAGGGATATCTTCAACCTAGATCAGGTTGCTCAGAGCCCCATCCCACCTGACCTTGAATGTTCTCAGGGATGGAGCATCAACCACTCCTCTGAGCAACCTATTCCAGTGTTCCTTCACTCTCATAAAAAGTATCTTCCTTCTATCTAATCTGAATATACCCTCTTTTACTTTACAACCATTATCCCTTCTATTATCACTGCAGGCCCTTCTGGAAAGTCTGTCTTTCAGTCCATCTTTCAAACCTCCTTTAAGTACTGGAAGGCCACAATAAGGTCATTCCAGAGCCTTCTCTTGTCCAGGATGAACAACCCCAACTCTCTCAGCCTTTCCATATAGGAGACATCCTCCATCCCTTTAATCATCTTGTTGGTCTCCTCTGGAATTGCTCCACCAGGTCCCTGTCCGTCCTGTGCTGGGAGCCCAGAGCTGGGTGCTGTGTTCCAGCTGGGGTCTCTCTCACCAGAGCAGAGCAGAGCAGAGGGGCAGAATCCCCTCCCTGCCCTGCTGCCCACGCTGCTTTTGCTGCAGCCCAGGACACGTTTGGCTCTCTGGGCTGGCAGTGCCCATGGCTGGGTCATGTCCAGCCTCTCACCCACCAGCACCCCAAGGTTCTTCTGGGCAGGGCTGCTCCACATCCCTTCATCCCCCAGCCTGTGTGGATACTGGGAATTACCCCAGCCCAGGTGCAGCACCTTGACTTGGCCTTGTTGAACTTCATGAAGTTCACATTGGCCCTCTCCTCGAGGTACATAATTACTCTGAGGCTAATTGCCTTTGTGCTTCAGAGATGCTTCAAGCAGTAACAGACTAGATGGTCTCCAAGCAGCAAGCACGTTATGAGAATCAACTTTCTCAATTATAAATTCTTGGGCAACATTATTTTATGTAAAAGTAAAACCAGCTGCTCCTGATAAGGTGGGAGGAGTACTTGGGAAAGCTGTCTCTAGAAAACTTTCAAAGTATTGGCCAGAATTAGACTGAGATAAGAGATAATTGCAACTCAATTTTTGCTTAATTTTAAGATATGTAGTAGGTACTGAGAAAGAACCTATTTCACTATTCAGCCCACTAAACAAGTGCAAGTCAAAGACCAGTAATTCTCAGCAGGACAACAAAGTCAATGGTAACAATACAATTTTGATTTATCCATTCTTTTTCATCAATTAATGAGTTTATATTAGACAGAGGAGATCTATGACAGTTCTTTATTAAATAAAACATTTACTAATAAAAGCAACATTAAAATTACTCGTATTTCTCTGCCATGAGAGTATCTAAAATGGTACAGAGAACATTACAAATTTTAATTGGTAAGGAAAAAAAAACATCGCCTCCCTCTGCAACTGATCTGGATTTAAAATGATGGGCACAGATCTCTCCTGAGGAACTGGTTTAATAATTCCTTCATCCTAGTAAAATATACTCTTTATTATATTTAAATTATAAGACTTTGAACCTGTATTTTACTGTCTCTTACAATATCTCAACATCTATGGAATGAAAACATTATTTTTGCCCATAGAAATATAAATGAGGGTACACTTTTGGATTCACAATGAAGTGTGTCTATACCAGCACACCAGACATGCCCAGAAGGATTCTGTACACAGAGGTGAACTGTCACAGGTTCTGGGCCAGGAAACCTTTTTTGTGTTACACACAAGGATGATTTTGGGGCTGACACCTGGAATAGGCACAGTACCTCACAACTGTTTGGCAGACTATGAGCTGGCATGGGCCAAAAGCACCCCAGGCACAATTCTGACAATACAGACCATTACAGTGCCCAAGGAGAACCCCTGCTTAATTCCACCACCATGGTCATAACCAGCATGGCCCAGATGTAAAGGGGGATGAAGGAATTTTGTACACATCCAAAGCAACACTTGACAGAAGTTTCAGACAGCTTTGAGGCAAAATCAGAAGTTTCACATCAGAAAATCCATACTATGCCCTTTGATGTGCAACGTGCCTAGGTATCAAATAATTTTGGACAGGTAGTTCTAAGATTCACTCTTCTTTGCCAGATTCTTCAGTCCTTGACCACCAATACTACTGTCATCATGAAAAGTTCCCAGCTCCTGCCAAGGTTGTGCAATGCTGGGCTCTTTGGGCAGACATTGAAATAACTTTTAACAGCAAGCCCATTTAAAATTTCAGAAACTCAGTCTATTAAATATAACAGAAATTTAGGACTGAGAAATCAAAAAGTCACCTTAATCTATCTCTTTACTTCTAATCAATGACAAATATTTCTAGATGGATGATGACTCATTTAATCTCCTTTTAAAACTTCCAAGGAAATTATTTCTGTCTCAAGAGTGGCAGTAGATAACTACCATTAGCAGAAAGTTTTCCTCTAATAGATAATCCAAATTTTTTGTGTTCTGAAGAATGAAAAAATTGCTTGTTCTGCCCTAAATGAAGTGTGAGCAACCCTTCATATGCTGAAAGAATGCAGATTATATACTCATTCAATCTTAATTTTCTCAAAATTAATTTGTTAAACCTCGTCTCTACCTTGTTGAATGACTGCTTGCTCCTTTGCTTGCTCTCAGCCTTGGACTCTCCAATTTGTCCCCTATGCATCTCAAGAGTGAAAAAAGCTGAGACTTCATGAGCGTGGAAAAATGCTATTTAACCGCTTGCACACAATGTTTTTATTAATATACATCTGAATGACACAGGCAAAGCTGCAAAGAGGCTGTGCCCTTGGCTCACACTCAGTTTAACCTCCTTTGTATTCCCCAGATCCTTCTCTGAGCTGTTATCACCCACCTAGGTTAACTATTCATTGTATATTTGTGTATCCATTTGCTTTCCTTCCTAAAATTATTTTGCTAGTGTTTGTTTTTATTGAATTCCATGGGTTTGCTCCCTTTCTCCAAGTTGTCAAGATCACTCTGAATCCTTACAATAATGGCTTTCAGCCCCTGCCCCCACTGTGGCGTCACACCTAAATGTTTTCCTGTTCTGTTAAATATGCCCTGAGAATCTTGGACAGAGCAGAACTCATACAGAGCCCTTTCAACATTAAAAAAATGCCCTGAATCAAACATTTACAATGAAAGATTATTATAAGACACCATGTTAATGACATTGTCTAAGACTGTCCCACTGCAAGACTACTTATCCAAACCTAATTTCTAAAACTTGTCTCTGACTTCTTTTTTATTCATCCTTTATGAATTCTGCCTTCAGTGATTTCTCATGAATAGGGTTCCCCTCCCTAAAACTGTAAGAATTAAGCACAGTGGCATAATGTAGACTAGATATAAAGGGAGAGTAATTTCTTTCATGCAGATTTCTTTTTGGTAGATGTTCTTGCAAAATTTTTCTTAACATCTTCACTCCCTATTCATCTACCCTTTCTTTGGGCAAGGCTCAATGAGAAACCTCATCCCAGAGACAAAAAAGTAACAGCCCCAGGATATGAGTTACCTTTTCACTCATAGCTGACCTGATACAGCATTGGCTATGCTGCTTGTTCAAGCAGGAAATTAATTAATTGACTTGTAGAGATCCTGATCAACACATCTGAGTCTGTGAAGTGGTACTTGCTACTGCTGGAAAAAGTTTTTCAAAATTTTTCATGTATACTCTTTTTAGTAAGTTTTTTCAAGTCAGAAAATTTCCCTGCTGATTAATGAGTTTTACTGTAATACTGGGTATTTTTAAACGTTTCAGTACTGGTTTTACTTACAAATTTTAAAAATTACTGTTTATCCACACCTCCCCCTACGTATCAAACTATATACTGAAAGGTTTCTGTAAAAAAAAAAAAAAAAATTAAAAAAAAATTTAAAACCTTTCTTTTTAAGTAGAATCAGTGTTTTTAGTAAAAATATTGACCACCAAAACTATCCAAAACAAAAAGCAGTATGAAAAACTTTTCAAGCCATGTAAAATGGCTTTAACTAAACTTTCAAAAAGTAGAAAATTCTTCAGCATTCTTTTAATACAAAAAAAAAGTAGTTAAAACACTTGTTTTACAACATTCTTCTCTCATTTTTCATTGGTGATCTCATATTTTCTAAAATCTCAATAATTTCAGGCACTTCTATACAGGAATGTTAGATTCCCCCTTAGTTTACGTGACCATGAGCCCTGGTGCACCTCCTCCTCGAGATCCAGGGGGCAGTTTAACAAAGGCTATTCCTAGATTTTGCCAGGCTTTGTGTTCCGCCTGGACATGGTCTGTCATTTGTATCTCCCTGACACGTCATGAAGTGAAATAAGCCAGCTTCTCCCAGCAGAGATTCCCCACAAGATTCTTTTCATCCTGCTCTGCACAGACTGTTTGAAGCCCTGCCTCTGTACTCCATGTGCTCTACAGTTTACTTTTTCACTCTTTTGTTGCAGATATGTGGATTGGCTCAAATCAAGTTAAAAAAAAAATAATGCAGCGTGTGGAGTTTAGGTTGAGGCAAGGAGCAGGGAAACTCTTTTAGGCAGAAAGAGGGAGAGCAGGGAAATTTAGACATTTGCCATTCATTAAAACTGCTCTTCAGAGTGCTGCCGAGGAAAATGTAGCTAAGGCTCCAAGTGCTTTCCAAGCAGAAATGTAAGCACCGCTGTGCTTAGCTGCAAATTGCTTGTTATTTACTTCATGAGCTCCGTGGCAAACTGCATCCTGTTCAAGGTATGGAACTGAGAACTGCCCTCCCCTTTTACATTATTTCTTTGTGATTTTTCAGAGATATTGCTACCTCCCTAGCATCGGTTTCTACAACCAAGTATCTTTGCATTTAAAAATTGACAGCTTCAGAGATGACAGGGCAAGTTCTAACCCACAATAGTAAAGCACAGGCAGAGAGGAGAGGGCAAAATGTCCTTTTCCATTATGAGAAGGAAAATGGTGTTCCAAACAAGCACATAGGATGCAGAAACACCATGGGAAAGAATGTTGACAAAACTTATGCTTGTGGGTTAAAGATGCAAATGCTTTAACAAGAAAACTTGCAGGTCAAAAAGCAAAGGATTCCCTTCCCCCCTGCTCTGCTTGAATATTTCTTCCAGGGATTTGAGAACTGCAGGGTGACGTGGAAAGGGGTAATAAAACCCTTCTAGTCTCCGGGTGTTCCACAGCCTGGCCTCACTCACAGCAGCTCTAGACACTTTAAAATTAAAAGTCCCACGGAGTGAATCATCTTGCCTCCCAGCTTCTCCCCTTTCAGAAAGAGTAGGCAAAAAAGGCTGAAAACTTCCCCTGCAAATGTCTCGATCCTGCAAGCTTTAGTCAGAGCGTAACAGCATTTTTTTAATGTTACTGAGGAACAGCAGTAAACAAAACTCAGATCCTGCGATCTAGTAATTCTCAGTCTCAGTGCATCAGGCTGTGCTGCTACAAAAATTTTCTGTGAAAAGAAAAATAAGAAGAGAAAATCTTTGTTTGTCTTCCTCACTTCTCATTTTTTGGGGTGGGTTTTTTTGTTTGGTTGGTTGGTTTGGTTTTGTTTGGGGTTTTTTGTGCTCTCTGGCTCTGAATTTGGAATTGTTGACTATCTTCCTGTCCTGATGGTCACAGGGGACGTACAACATGCATACCGTATAATTGGGAAGCGGTTCAGGAAGCTGCCACGTCTGTAGGGCTCCAGCGCACAAAAGGAGGCGGAGGTAGCAGGAATACCTTCTACTTGACGAACTTGGAAATTCTGGTGCCACATCAGCAGGAGCATAGCCCAGCACAGTGCTCTTCAGTCACTGCAGGACTGCAATGCACCACAGAAGGGATGCAAGGCACTAAACTGCCCAAATGCCTGCTGATATCTGCCCTTCTGCCCCTCGCATCTCAGTCAGCAGGGGATGGCACACACTTTAAACCTCTGTTTACAACAAAATGCTTAATTCCATTTAGTATACTAGGAACTTCCTACATCTATATCCAAAAGCCTCTCAGTTCACTTCTCTGTGAATTGGGGAAGAGCTGAGGCACAGAGAGCCTGAGCACACAGTACAATTTCACATCCGTGTATCTGACCTGACTTGGGAGTCCAAGCCTAACAGACAGAGAGAGCCAATATTGCTCCCACCCTAAGGAGCCCCGGGTCCCAATGGCTTCTGGCTCTAGAATTAATTCAGGAGCATCTGTATGGTGCTGCAACTGCCATGAAGACATAAATGTAATTCTTAGCTGGCTTTGATTCCATTGTGCTCACATTCTGAGTAGCCAGCCTAGAGGAAACTCAAGCTTTTTTGTTCTAGATGTTGGGAGAGGGACTTTGAACCAATATATGAGACGCCTTACCTGGGTTTGGGTCCATTGGGTAATTTTTTAACAGAGTGGGTTCATTTCATACTGAAATGTATTTACAATTCTATGAACTATGAAGAGGTGATCCAGGAAAAATTCATTAATGTATTAGCAAGGCCAAACAGTGACCACCAGTACGAACACTCCCTGTAGGGATAACAGCACAAGCATGAGCATCCCATTTATCTGCTCAGCCCCTAAAAGCAGCATAGTATGAATTAAAGAAAACCTTTTTACACGTATTCAACCATATATCTGAAATAAGAGTGTGCTCACAGAGCCATGGCTCTACCTATCTCAGACATGATGTGTTTGAGGACAGAAGAGCCTGCTGGAGTGTCTGCTGCAAAAACCATCCTTGGAACTATCAGACCTGGAATCATGTGCTGGTTATTAAGATTTATGATCATGTGTACTTGATCTGGGATGTTGAAACATGCAGAAAAAAGAGGGATATATAAAGAGTTAACAGGGACAATAAAAAGCTTATGTTGGGAACAAAAAGGAGAAACAAATAGCAGAATTCAGAGAAAAATGTAAGAAATAAGTGAAGTTTCCCCAGAAAGTATGTTTTATCTAGACAGAAGCAAGTTGATTCAGAAGTTTAAAGGTGGAAATTAATGTATTCAAGTACCACTTTTCAAATATTTTTGAAAATTTTGAAGGAAATAATAAATACAACTACAGAGATGAATACATATTATATAGAAAATAAATAAATTTAGGGACTTTCCTCAGTTGGTGACTGATATTCAGCTATCTCTTTTGCCTATTCCAAATGCACTTTTGAATCATGTAAACATAATCTCCTCAGATGGGGAACAGAGGTAATGTCCCATTTTCCAGAACGGGTACAACTGAATAATTTACATATCATTTACCATACAAATTCTGCGAGTGTGTGAATTTTGGAATGAAATGTGTGCACAAATCCAACTGATGTCTAATCGCTCTGTATTATATAGTTACTATATACACATCCATGTTTATGTGTTGAACACTGATATGAACTTAGTGCACTGATACCTATTTTATGGCAAAAATCAAAGTGGCATGAGGTGGCTGCAGTGTCATGGCAGGACAGCAGCCATCCAACCCCGTTACATTAACACCCCACCTCTGATAGAGACCTTCAGGACTTAGATGCCAGGGTAGAGGAAGTATTTCTTTTTCTGGAACAACATCTGGCTCGTTAATGAACCCCACAGGTGGCTATGCTGGTGGTTTCTAGTCCCTTATGTGGTTAGGCTCTGTGTGGACAACTTAAAAAGCCCATCATGGCCATGACTGGCTCATTCAGCCTGAACTATTTTTGTTGGCCTTAGTGATACTGTGGGATCTGTGCAACCTCAGCAAAGCCTCTCCTGAAGTAGCTGCTTAAAAACACCTACAGTCAGACCGGAAAAAGGGATGGTATGTTTGTTTACATAAAGTTTAGCACAGGCAAGCTACGATCTGTACAGCCTTTCTGAAACTGTTTATCCAATTTATAAGATTTTTGTTCTTAATACAGAAATAAAACATATTATACACTTAAATAAATAAGTGCTTTAAGGCTATAAAGTCAAGCACCCAAATTCAAAAGATTGGAAGAATTAAAAATGTATGGAAAATATTCAAACAAACTGTATTCTTTTCTCTTCAGAAATGTTTTTGGATACTTAACATCGCTCTGGAGAGATTGTTTTAGACTAGCTGCAATTTTCTGTAGGAAACTGAAATTTTGATTCACGAATGCAATATTGCCTCACACCATTTTTAGTGCTCCACTCATAATAGCCCATTGTTTACAATGTATTTCTTCACATTTCCTGATTTTCCCATTGGAGATTTAAAAACATTTGTATGTTAAAAAAAAATTAAATAATTAATTAAATCAAAATCCTAGCTTCTTACTTCTTTCCAGCTTTTTACACAGTGAGGAAGATAAAATGCATTAATATGCATTAATATGCTCCGCTTAGTTAGCAGAGCTTAAAGAAGCAGGGGTTTGCTCCATTTCTGGTGCAATTTAGGCCAGTCAAATTGGTCCAAAAAAAAGTTCAGCAAAAAGGCCTTTTGGTCTCCTTTCTGCTGATGCTAAGGGAAGTTATTGTGCAGCCCCACACAGAGTTAATAGAGCAGGGTCAAACTGGAATAGCCTACATTCACCTGTGTGCAGGGCAAACAACTGGCTTCAGCAGGACCCAGGATTTCAACCCAGAAGCTTTACCACAGGCGTGTAATGAAGTCCACAAAGTCCTCCAACTCCACAACTGAATAGAGATCAAAAAGCCACATTATCTCTGAAGTGATCTTGCAAAAACAAGGTTAAAATGTATCATGAGGTTCACAGAAACTGTACTCAGTTATTTCCTTCTACTTCCTACAAAATCACTGTGAATTTCTAAATTTAGCAAAACTTCTACTCAACCAATACAATAATTCATCTGCATATTTTGAACTTACGGCACAGTTTATATGTAAATTGCCTGCCTGAAATTACATCAGCTAGATTTAAGGCTATATGTTTCATTAAGCATAAGAATTACGAGTCCTTCTGATGGTCTGAAGAATATCTTGCAGCAAAACACAAAGAGAAATGCAGTGATTACCTGTGCCTGCAATGAATGTAACAGAAATCAGTATAAGACATGCTTAACCTACAGTAAGGGGAACATCAATGTATTCTTCTAATTTGTTATATGAAATCCAGGAAGTCCCTGAGGAGCAGGGATGATTTTTTGGAATGTTCCATTCTTTTTCTGACCAAATTACCCTCTTTCTTCACTGAGGCAGTGGTGTACCCACACATTTGAATGCTCAGTGCTGAATCAGAAATACTAGACTCAAGCCATGTCCCAATATCAGCTGAAGGCAACCCCCACCTCTTCAGTCCTCTGGAGCTGGGATTCCTTCTGCTAGGAAGTGACACATGGAAAAAATATGTGCAGTCTTTGAGTCTGAAGATGATGGAGAAAACCCCAGACTTAGAATTGATTGGGCTGGTGGAAGTGAGAAGGATCACCAGAAGCCTCTGGATGCAGAGTGTGAGATGTTGTATCAGAGGATGTTTCTGCACAGCTGGGAATCCTCCCTGTCCTTTTCTTTCCCCGTCCAATGGGACTGCAAGCCCATCCACACGTGTGTATGTAAAGGCTTTGTGTTGTTGCAGTAGGGAAAGAAAACGAAGGGTGGATAGCTACATTCTGAGCTATGGCTCTGATTAACAACTGCCCAGACTGAACAACCTTCAAAGAGTAAACCAGGAGCACAGAAACCCTCTCTTCTGAAAGATGAGTTTCCTTCTGAGAGATAAAAGAACAGAGGAAGGGTTTAAGTCTGCCACCTTGCAAGCATTTGCTTTAAACACTAACCTGTTGGATGAAGGATATCAGTTCCTTGTGCACACCACAGTCTGGCAGTACATGAGGTGTTCACTACATTTGTTTCCTAGTTTACTTGACAAATATTAGAGGCATTTCCATTCACTCTAATTAATATGAACAATACTCTGTACAGGCTTCCCAAGTAGCCTTCTTTACCTGGATTTTCCTTACACCTTAATTCATGGTATGTGACTTGAATACAATTCAGTAACCTAATTTTTACAGTACGCTACATATATTATTAAATATTATAATTAAAGCTTCTACACCATATACACAGAATTTTCATGCCTTTGTTCCTATTGTAAACCAAGAAAATTTAAAAAATAAATTATTTTACTGTCCTTCTGGTAAAATAAAACAATTTCTCTTTCAAAGAAAAAAAATTTATATTTTCAGCTCAACAGTAATTATAAATTCAAACATTAAAATTTCACTGTCTTTTCATCTATTTTCTTCCACCTGCTCCTGCTAATGGCCCCTGTGGTGCCAGGGTTATTAGTGTAGCTAGAGCTGCAGAAATGAGACTCACTGTGGTTTGCCAAAGAACAAGCCCAAGACTGGAGACCAGAGGACTTAGAGCCCTTGGACAGGGGCAGAGTGCTGGCACTTTCTATGCTTTCCTGCAGAGAGTTTGTCCAAGGAGCCCAAAACCTGGCTATCACTGATACCATAGTTCACCCCTAAATTGCCAGGCTAAACGTTTTCCTACAGCTTCCTGCTTGGTCTTTCTCTCTCTAGTTCAAACTAGTCATAACAACAATAAATTCAGCTTAAATATTTTCTTTCTCTCTATCTAAGGCAAAGAAGATAACAGCATCATGAGAACTTGCAAAAAAAGAAGGAAATTAAAAACAAAAAACCAACAAAAACAAAACAAAAACAAAAACAACACTTTGAGAAAGCAAGCTAAATTAATCAGGCTGAAACATGGTAATTCTTTCTATAGGGTTTTGTTTATACATTGAAACGTGTGTCTCAGGCTGTGGCATCCAGTTGGCTACAGTTTGTAGGTTAATGAGAAAGGCCTTGCATGAATTCCAGCTCTAACATGTGACTGCTGCTTTTATGGCTATAAAATGGAGGAGGGGGTCCCACCTTTCTATTGGCTTTTTTCAGTGGAGGCCCTACAGAGCCATTAATCCATAAAGTGAAGCCAGTGACGACTGGGGAGCCAAGTGTACTGCTAAGCATCACGAACTTTTATTTCTGTATGGAGGGGGATTTGCCTGGACTGAACCCTCACCACTGCAGAGGGTTCCCCATTTCAGAATCTTTAGCTTTGCTCTGAAGGTGGGGGTCCTGGAGGCTGTAAAAGGTTCAGTGATTATGGCTGTATAAGTGATAGAGCTGTATATTGCTACCCTCTCTGAATTGCACACCTGAGAGCTCATCACTTCAGTTCTAGTAGCACACAAACACTTTGCAGGCACACTTCCTCTTGTCATCCAGACACACTGATGTCTTCACTGGTCAGCTGCAGGTTGGTATGGAAAATGAACTCACTCTAACAGCATTCTCTTTAACTTATTTTCATATCAGTTTTAGAACAACAGATGACCGGGCAGAAATCCTGCTGGGAAAAAAAAAATCAGTAACCATTTTCACAGTAAAAAAAAAAAGATTTCTTGCATTTCTGATTTTATCCAATTATTTCAAAACAGTTTAGTAATTAGCAGGATGATACTCAAAGGATGTTTTCTTTACAATAGAGGGTATCATGGGAGTCTTTAGTTTGTGTGTGTTCATATCTAGACATCATCTGAGATATGGTACCTTAGTAAAGGAATTCTTTTTTTCCCTAAATAGCTTATGACTATTTTTTCTACTTATAGATACCTCCTTGCTTCCTTAGCTAACTAAAGTAAAATATTTTGAGACATCAAAATATGACAATTCTCCTGGAACCACTCAAAAACCTGCCACTCAGGCTTGTTTCAGTTTTTTTATTCCACAGTCAAATATAAATTAGAAATTTTTTAAAGCTTGTCTAATAATTTCCAGAAGGATGGTAGTGGATAACAACAACACAGCAGATAGAGTCAGATGCTGGCTAGGGGGTCCATCAGGAGGTGGAAATTCAGCATACATGGAATCAGGTCCAGGGTCTTTCTGGGAAGTCCTGTCACAAGAGATAGGAGAGACATCAGAGACAAGGCTGCATTGTGGGTCTAAACTTATTGCAAAACACAAGTTACCTACTGCACAGGGCCCAAGTACAACCAGGAGGCAGGAGCAGAAGCAGGGCTGAAGAGATAACACCTACAGCATCATTCAAGTAAGGACTCATGGCCCAAGGCTGTGCTGGAAGGGGGCTCCCAAAACCATGGGTGGAAGCCCCAGGGTGAGGTTGGTCACCATTCAGGCCTATTAGTGGCCTCAGAGTCCTGACAAATGCCTTCTTCAGTCTTCTCCTCACTTCATCTGCAACAGCCCATTGTCTAATATTATTTTCACCATTTTGAAGAATTAGGCACTCCTACTATGGAAGAGCATTAGGACATTTTTGTTGGGAACATACCCAGTCTGTCTCATTAGCCATTGCTTGGAATGGTCCAATGAGAAATAAGAGAAAGAACACAGAATTATCTCAGCCTTGCCACAACATACACTATATGTCACCTCTGCAGAATAATACATTCTTCAGGAAACTTTTCCGAAATTTGGAGGCATTTCCTTTTTCTTGTACTATAAACATAGCGAGATGAATGCTCTTTTCTGATGCAAAACCATTCTGCAAACCCCCAGTGACACCATTACACTTCCACACAGGGAGCCAAAACAACTTCTTAACATTCCTATGATCCACACAGAGATGGGACATACGTGGCAAGTTGGGCACTGTGCTGGTGCCCTGCCCAGCAAGCAAATTTCAGCATAAAAGATCAATCAGTAACTTCAGAGGCTGAATGTCTTGATTGCAAGCTTAGTCCATCTGACAGCCCCTGCAGAACTGTTCTGTGATGGTGAGGAGAAATGGAATAATGAACAAGTGGGCAGCTATTTTAGTATTAAAGCTGCAGAAGCCACTGTGCACTGTGAGGACTCAGCAGGAAATGCAGCCATGGAAATTCTCGCAGTGGGGAAACTGGGCTGTCTCTTCACCTTCATTTCAGACTGAACAAATATCACAGGAAAAAAAATTGCAAGGGCTTCTGAATCTTCCTAAACATTCTACTTACTCCTGAAGTTCAAGAAGTGAATGCCTCTACACTCATTCTTATTAAAGAAAGGTTATTTCTTTGGAAAAAATCACAGGAAATCTGATAGAATGATCGCAGAGTTAAGATAATGTACAGTGATCTAGCCTTGATTCATAAGTGAACAACTGGATGTTGTTAATGTTCCATTAAAAATGGACTCTGAAAAGAGTCATTATTTTAGCTTTGGAATAGCCTGGTTTTGCAAAGCAGAGCATCACCAGAAATCTGTTTATTCCTATTATGTTTTTTGTTTGATGTTCAGACAAAGTTCCTGGGGTAGGAGGCTGGTAAAGAAAATACATTCCCTTGCTACAAACTGTTAGCAGACAGAGCTTTGCTTTGCTCACTTTAAGTATTTTGCTTAGTTTGGCCCATAACTCTATTTTTTCTGGAAACCTCTCATTTTTCTTTTGGTCTGCCTTCCAAACCCACAGTGAGCTGAAAAATAATTCTTAGTCTGGTGCTCCTCTGCTTCAAGGATTGCTCACTTCATACATTCCTATATACCTGTACCCTGCATTTTCAGGACTGTATTTATACAAATTAAAATATTTATCCCACCACATTTTTATTTTTTTTTTAAAGAAAAGGACAGAAGTTTCAGCCAGTATACGGGGGATGATCCAGCTGGCTTCTCCAGTGGAAATGATTACCACAGAAACATTTGCAATCACTTAGCTTTGCTCTCCCATGATCCTTAGCAGAAAAGGCTGAAAACAATTCAAAATAAATGTAGTGCGATCTAAACAGGGAAGAAAGAAATGAAAGATAATTTCCAGCAAACGAAGGAGAAGACTTTCTCACCATTCAGGGTCCATTAGCTACAAGATTTTACCGTTATTTCAGCAATCCTCTAACAAATGCCTGGAAAATTTACACGCACGGAGCCTTTATATATCCTGCAGCTCAGCTACAGTCACCCACATCTGTTTCTGGTTTAAATTATACCTCCCTCTGGCATGGATTCAAAGAGCAGCTGTGGAAGTGAGCCTGGGTCTGGGACTTGACTGGGGTAAATGGATGCTGCTCCACTGAGAGAAGTGCAGCTAAGTCCACTAATAATGCGGTGCTACATTTCTAGAGACTTGTATTTCTAGAATTTTCTTCCCTTTCCCTTCCTCTGTGTCCAATCAACTCTTCTGCACAGGAAAAATAGAGTCCCCATCTAAGCCATAGGATTCAGTTCTATAACTGTATGTGAACTTCTTTGTAATGCCAAAAAAAAAAAAGGAGAGCTTAAACATTATTTAATTCAGAAAACAGTTCATGTTCCTATCATTTTTTGCATTTAAGAAGATCATTGACATATATTTATAAGTACAGAATACCATGTGATGTGTATATGTGTGCGTGGGCACGGGCACATCCATGCATACATGTTCATCAGACACTTGTATGTGTGAAAGGCCTTTCATATAAAAATAACTCAGTAAGCAGAAAATTCCTTACCAAAAAATTTCCTGTACCAGAACAAACTATATTTTCCCATTGAAGTAGGTAACTTCCCATGCTGCAGAATGAATAAACTGAAAAGGGGAGAAAATCATGTCTTAGATTGCCTCAGCATTTTGTCTCACAAGAATGATTCTGTAGATTCAGCAATTCCTCTTACATTTTGCATGCACAAATGATGAAATGATACTAAGGATGCACTAAGGTGTCATTATACAGTTTTGTCCTCTAAAATCCCAGTTTCACATAAGCTCCTAAACAAGCATAATGGGGTATTTAACTTGTACAAGAGAGGCAAAATTTGAGTCATATTCTGTTGTCCTGTGTTTCCTATTAATTTTCTGTAGTAGCACTTATTCTAGCAGGTATAAGGAGCAAGGTCTCTTGCCTGGGCCTGTGGGCAAGAGGCTCAACAGAGCTCATCTCCAGGCAGCTAAAGTCTCTTGCACCTAAACTGAAACTAAAACCTTCCCTTATGATTTGGGACAGACAGCACTGGGTGAAGTAAAAGCACCCTGCAACTCTGCCCAGCAGCAGCTGGCTCTTACAAAGCAGAGGTGTAGCTGTTGGGAGAAGCATAGACAGGAATACAAATGAAATAATTGTAGGTCACAGAAGCTGCACACCCAGTCAAGAAATCCATAGTCATCCAGGAATATGACCCACATTTCACTGTTTCTAGCTATAGGACAATCCTTCCTCTTCTTATATTTTTTACCTAAATGACTAATCAAAGTAGATTAGGAATTATTTAGAAAAATAGTGCTTCCATTTTTACATTCACCATCAACTAAGCAAACAGCAAAAATCAGACCTATGGCAACCTGCTTAGGGAGCTCTTACAATAGTTTCGTTTTAAGTCCAACACTGCTTAGTGGGTTTCACTGTATGTCAGTTCTATTTCATTCAGGATCTTCACTTTCTTTTTTGTTCCTTCATTTGTGACTGGGTTTCTATATTCCTAGGAAGAATTAAAAAAGACTGAAAACTAGAGAACAGTGAACAAGAGAAATTTTCATTCATCCTAGAAAAAATGGTGGTGTGAAACTATGTTTGGAGAAAATGGAAAGGAAAAGTTCCTAATAACATAATCTTTCTTAAAATAGAAGATCTTAGTACAGGTTAGCTTTGATAAATTTTAATACAAAAGAAGTAACAAAGGGATAGGAAGGTGACACATTGAGTAGCAGATGTTGTGTATGTAAAATGAAGGTGGAAAGTTTGTAAGTAGGGATTCCAGTAAGAAATCCCAGACTACAATGTTATAATTTTTATTCTGATTTTTGAAAATGCAAATTAAGTAATATGAAATAAAGATGAACATTTACATGGTGAGCTGGTTGAAGCTGAGAACTTACAGCTTGAAAGGGGCAGTTTTGCAGCACAATATTTGTCTGATGACTTTGTGAGGCAAATCAGCTTACTAAACTGCCCAAAAAACTAGTACAAAAATAAAAAGTAGTGGTTTTCAGCTGGTTTAGTGAACAGAGCTCATTCACCAAAAGTTAGATGAGAGCTCAACTTGGAAAAAAGGGAGTACACAGTCAGGACAACATGGGAATGAAATCACATTTTTGGAAGTTTTTGAGATGTCAGACTAGCTCAGACCATCAGATGCAACTGTAGCATAAGTAGGAACAGCACCAGGTCCTTCAATAGTTTGTCCTTAAAATCCACTAAACCTACCACGTTTAATGCTGTCAATACAGATACAGATGCCACACGAAAAGGAAACATCACATAAAAAGGAGAATACATAGGTGTTACAGAAAGAGTAAATAACTTATTTTTTAGCCTTTTATTCAAACTGTTTCATCCATCCTTATAATAGAGAAATTCTGTAAAGACTATCTCACTAAAAGCAGAAAACTCCATATGATTTAGCCAGAGAGGACACATGGGCACCTACAGGTGAAATTAGCAACATGCTGCATCAATTGCTCCTGGTATCATCTGTATATCAAACAAGACACTTTGGAAAAAAATCCTCCTCTACTTTTTTTTTTTTTTTTTTTTTTTTTTTATTTTNNTTTTTTTTTTTTTTTTTTTAACTTAAATGAATAATCTTAAGATCTATATTGGTTCCATAACTATAGACTTTTAATACCTCAGTCTGTAAAGATTTTCTGTTGTGCATTTTTATGTTTTCCCAGAATCTTAGTGGTGTATGGAAGCAGCTAAGTACAGAGTGAACATATAACCATGAGGCATTAATGAAATAAATTTTAAATATTTACTAGAATCAGAGAAATAATTGACTGGGTTTTTAGGTTTTTTTAATTCAGTCTTGCCAGTCAAAAGAATTTGCAGAGAAAAAAAAGGTTTTGTCCTCCTTTTGAAAAAAGCCTTAGGAAGGTGTCATTCATCTACAAGTATTTTACCATAACATGAAAGAACAGCTTCTGCACATTTATGACACATCTAGTTCTATATATATTGATTCAAAAGCTTTTACTAAACTATGGAATGTAGAGAAACAATAAATTTCTGACAGATTAAATGTTAGTGTTTAATTTGTCTTTTATAGGTTAAAATATGGCTTTGCTCCAGTGCATGTCCGACACATGATAAAATATAGGCTGGCCCTTCTGAGGCATCACCACTGCCCAGGAATTGGCAGAAACAGCTAGGGTTAATCTGCACATCTAGCAGCAACTCCCATGTCAGAAAAGAAAAGCAAAAGTCAACTACTCAGTCCCAAGGAGACAGTCATAGGAGGTTAAATCCAGGATGTGATTTCAGTGCATTTATCCTACTACCTCATGGGAAGAAAAAAAAAAAAATCAGGCAAACTTTTTCCAACTTTTGCCTTATTAGCCACAGTAGGAAACCCCCACTCATAGTGTTGTGAACTGTGGATCTTCCCCAGAACCCAACTCCCCCCAGGCCCTGAGGGAACTTGGCTTGCCAGGTCAAGAACACAGAGCTTGCCATGTGCTTTCCAGGTACTGCAGGCACAGCATCAGAGCACTTGCAGCCATTCTGGGAAGAAGCAGAGGCTGCTTTGTGGTTAATTTAATGCAACAGTCCCCTGCCTGCTCAATGGGAGCCGTGTGGCTACTGCAAATATTTCATATTCCAACTATGGAGAAGGAGGGCAGAATGTGGCTTTTCCCCTTTTTTTGAGACCTCATAATTTTAAGCCTATATTCTGAGAGCTGAACTGCTTGTGGAGCCCAAGAGAAGAAACGTAATGGTGAAGGAATCCTATTGCAGCAGGATCAGCACTGCCACATGGCTCACTAGCTGGAGCAAATCCTGCCACTGCTCTCCAGGCCCCTCCTTAAGACACAAGTAAACGTGGCTCAGCAGTAAGCTCTCCAAACCAGGGCTCCCGTTCTCAGATGGAGGGATTTCAAGGAAACTGCCTAGGATTGGTAGGCTTTCTTACAGAAGTACTTCCTTGTTTCTTCCTCTCTCTTCTTCATTTTTGCAAGTCCCTTTCTGAGGGACTGGCTGCCAAGGCACTCCAATACTCTGCTGATAGGAATCAGAACAATCTTTTCTAGGTTCATTTCTTTTTAGCATCTGAACCACTAGGTTCATTGGCCAGACAGGTGTTTCTGACCATGCCTTTCTTTAGAAATTAAAGCACTCTTTGTTTTTCAGCCTGTTTAGTAATAGTTACCATGTATTTACTCTGGACTAATAAGAGGGTAAAAGGAAACATCTGATATATAATACCATTAAAAGGCACACTCAAGCATTTTTCCAAAGTAATTTCCAACAGTTCACATCTTCATTCAAGAAGTGTGGTGCACACAAAGCAATTACTCTGGATCAAATGCCACTGAAGGCTAAAATGAGAGTTTCACAAGAAAACATTTAAATAAGAGAAAACTGCTAGATGCCACAGCCAGAGACTATGGCTGAGCCAGTCCTTCCCTGCTGCCTTTCATATATGTCAGAGTAAGAGATATATTTGGTTCTTAATGTGTGTGTTTTAAAAAGTATGAGTTGTGTGGATTTTGCTGAATGATGAATGGTTATTATGCTGACCAAAGGGCGTGCCCTTCTCTGAGCTTTAAACTTGTGGGTCCAGGTTCACATGCTGCAAGTTAACACAAGATTCACTGCTTGTGAAATGGTGCACAGCAATGACCAGAGTTAGAGCAGCAGAAAAACCAAAAGGCTTTACTGTCAAGAGTGGGTTCTAACAAAGCATCTCAGTGTTATTGTAAGCCCCCTTCTTTTCAGGTAAGTCCAGCATACTGCTGAGTGTTTCTGACTTCCTCTGAGACTATCAGCCCTTTTCTTCTGAAGGGCTGCATGAAAGAAAAGAGTAGGTCAAATAAAATCATTTTCAGTCAGAGATGACTATCTCATAATTTTTCAAGACACCAACAGGTTTTTAGCAGCTTCTCTCTCCCTCCTCTCTTTTTATTTCCACCCTCCCTCCTCACTATTTCATAATAGGGGGAATACTCAGCATGAACTTTGCCTGGATACTGAAATCAAGGAGTTGCAAGCAGTTTTGGTAAGAGAAAGGAGGAGGGGGAAATGGCTGCAGCTATAAAGAGCATTTGAAGAGCTGGAAAGATCCCGTACTTCCCAACAGCTGCACTGCATCAAGGCAAACCACAAAATAGTTTTGCAGCAGCTCCCTAGAGCACAGGGAGAGCAAAAGTCAGACAAGGCTGGTTTGGGTGTTGGGGTTTTTTTAATAGTAGAGGAAGGGAGGGAGAAAGGGACAGAAAAAAAACCAAACCCTACCTTGTGCCAGTATGACACTGCATCTGTAAATATACAGGTAGCTGGCAGTAGTACTCATCATCACAGGTTACCCATTTGCTGTGATTTACATGCTGAGTTTTTAGGATAGAATTCATGGAGCAGTCAATTGCAATATTAATCCACTAATAGAGACAGCTGCAGAGGTAAAGGAATATCTAAGGATGTAGAAAATTTTGATTCTTCGACTAGTGACACTCTGAAGAAATAACATTTAGATTACTAGTTATTCCAGATTAAAACTACTATAAATGTCAGATTGTGTCTTTTTTCTCTTCCTCCGACTCTCCACAAAAGTATAGACCCTGTTGTAGTAAGAAAAAGATGTGTTGATTGTCTGTGACATTGCCCGAAATTACTCAGATACTTCTAATGAGAGGGTTAAAAAAACTAACTCCTCCCAGGACATGAAAAACTTCAGCTGAAATCATAAGAATGTCTGAGCTGAAGCCCTGTCTCCTTCCCTGCCCCCATTCTTCAGGCTGCGCTATTCTTAAATAAACTATTCGGGTTGGAAAACATTCCTTGCGTGTATTCTGACTCATGATTTCTCTGCTGCTTTAGAACCTTGAAGTGCCAGAAAACTAGACAAAAGTTTCTAGACTCTGCCTAATCTGCTGGGGAAAAAAGGCAACTCCCCAGTTCCTTGAGCACAGGGAGCCCAGTCCAAAGTAAGTCACCACTTTGGGTGCTGGCCGTTGCATGACATGTGAGGAGGAAACATGGGCTCTTTCCTAGATTTCCTAATTGCACTCTCAGATGGACACAAGATGATTCATAGCTGGCTATGAAGAACTCTTGCTTTCTAGCTTTTTTTTTTTTTATAGATTTTGGGACCAATCCATCAAAAAGTAGCTTTCTACCAATTCTGAAAGAAAGGCTGACCACTCCATACAGACAGCAACAGAAAATTTTGCTGTAGCAGGGAGATTTTTCTTGATACTGAAACCAAAGGCAAAACATAATTTCATTTATGTGTTTACTTACCAAATCATTACATGCAGTAGATATTTAAGTCCTCCCTCTCATAAAGAGAACAACCAGCTTCCACAGGTACAGAGTTTTAGATGGACACAGGTACAGATTGATACCATCAAATTAGTTAAGATATGTTTACATATCAACTGTTTATGTCACTGTCTATATTCATGCACTCAGATCATGTAAGCTGCAAACTAATACAATTTATTGTATCCAAGGGAGTAGACATAAAGTAATCTCGTTTTCCCATGTTTGTCACAGATTATTTGTCATGCTCAGAGACACTGATCACAGATCAGCTGATGACAGATCATTTGTCAGGCCACCTGTAGAGAGCCATTCACATCTTTGTGCTTATATTGTATATAAAGACTTGTGAAGACAGATAGGGCTTTGTGTTTCTTTTGCCAGTTACACTGACTACAGAGTATTTATTCCAAGAGGTACTATACGCTTCATCTACCATCAAAAGCCACACAGTATGGTAAAGAAATTTTAATATCTCATAACAGTGTAATACAAGAACTTATAGAAAAGGCAGTGAAGAATGCTCTGTATGAGCTGGAGCAATCCAATTTACCTTACATTCAGGACCTGAAGCTGTCAATTAGCAGCTGTGCAGACCCAGTTGTGTTAAGCAGCTCAGAGAGAACAACCCAGAAATGAAGTGAAAAGTGAGACCCAGTGCACTGCAGTGTTTGCACCCACTCTGCATCTCTGCCTGCTACTGCAGCTCCACTCATGACCTGCTGCAGCCTTTCCAACACAGCAAATTGTTCCTTCTCTCACAGCTGCAACTCCCAGCCCAAAAGAAGAAAGGCAGATATTTGGTGCCAGAGGAACAGCAGCCATTTCATGAAGCTCCTTACCTTCCCCCTGTCTCATTTCCATGCTATTGGAGAGAGCCTGGCTGTTTTTCCACCACACAGAACCCAATTAATTGCACACTCATGTGTATGAGAAGTGTATGAGAACCCAGGTCAGCTAACTACGGGACAAGTCCTGCAACATTTATTTATTTATTTATTTCTTATGGGGCAAATCCAGAAGTTATGGACACTTCTGAAGTGCTGCTTTCTTTGAAAGGTGGTAATACAAGCAGGACCATGCCTCAAGAAAGACTATATCACACATGCATACATACATATACACATATACTTGGAAGGCAGAGGGGCTGCCTTAAGTCATCTCCTGACCTTGTCCATACCCCCTCTAGGTCCCTTTCTGCATCATTTTCCTCCATTTTGTTTTCTACCCCTGCACTGAAATGCCAGGTATGTTTATATTATGCCTACCCAAGAGACTTCTGTAAATCTCTGATCAGCCTGATCGTATAGCAAAATAGTTATTTGGTGGTTCTCTGTAAACACACATATTGTTCAAATTAGGGCTTGAAGACAGGGGCTTCCTGTTTGCTCTGGTTCTTTTACAACCTTACTTGATGAGAAAAGCCTCTGCAAGTGGCAATACAATCCTTTTCTGGAAAACTCATTAAGACGTATATGTAAGAAATACAAAAAATAGCTAGAGCACAACCACCTTGCTGTATCAAAGCTAATGTCTCAGGCCTTCAGAAGCAAAATCAGCCATAAATTTTATTAGAACTGACTAATAAAGAACAGGTGATCAAGACAACATCTTCTAAGTATTATTTTAAAGGCCAGACAACCTCTGCAGACACATTTGTAGTGGGAAGATCACTGACAAGCTGAATTATACCCACTATTGAATTAAGATTGCAGGAATGCCTTTTCCCATCCTTGTTATAACAACTCAGTCATAAATAAGCCTTGACATTCTACTGAGTTCTGAATATTCAAGGATCCCCTACAACTGTGATGAGTACTCTAACAGGAGTGTACAGGTGATGACTGAAAGATAGCTCTTGAAATATTAATTACTTGAAGAAATGTTATGCCCAGGTGCAGGTAGGGCTGAGTGAACAAACACAACACCAAAGGTTCTGACTGGCACTAGGGCTGAGCCACAAGGTTGGCTTGTGCCCAAACATTAACACTTCTGTGTCATATGAAATTAAGGCTGAGCTGACTAAAAGAAGAATATTTAGCACCTTTGTTGAACTGCATATCTTCAAAGCCTGCACCTGCATGAAACTATTAGCATGCATCACACCTCTGTAAAGCATGTAAATGAAGGCTCTTGTATGCATAACACAGGGGCAGAAACAAGGATCTAGGAGGTAAACTCTCAGAGGTTAGCAGCCAATTCAGTGACTTCAGGTGATGATAAATGCCTGTCTTATGGCAAATGCCATCATGCTGCCTTTTCATATAACCTGTACGCAAACACTCCATTTGTTGGAAATCAAGAAATTGTCTGGGAGCTAAATGACCCCTCAAAATAATGAGATTCTAAAGTCTGTTAAATTGGAAAATAGTGTCTCTAACTGACCAGAGTCTGATTAGTGCATTAATAGCCTGGAAACTGAATATTGGTGTATTCAATACACATTGTAACTCATTAGTTGGATTTCTTAGTGAAATTTGATTTAACCAGCAACCTGGAGTGTAGCAGGTAGAACAGCAAAATAAATTGAAAACCAAGAGAAGAAGACTATGAAACTGATACTGCAACAAGTGAATGGAAAGGTGTTCTTCACTCTTATCTGCCTAATTTTGGCAAGGATGTTGAGAATCAGAGCCAAAGTGCTGACATTTTTAGCAGTGTGATTCTTGCAACAGTGACATTTTCTGGTATGCTGCAATAGGTGCAGAAAGGTGTGAAAATAATAATTCTTTGGTCCTGAGTCTGTTATGAGTCCCTTCTCCTGCTCTGACCTTAGCCTAGGAGCACTTATTACTTTGGAGAAGTAAGAACTGAGAACCTGAAATTTGTGTTAAAATTGGTACCATTTGATTTTTAATGAACAACTGTGAAATGCAGCCCTGTATACAAATGACCTGGAATTCATTGATAAGAAGTTTTCTTTGAAGTCTTTGACACAGAACTCCTCAGAGCCTGAAATGTTTGACATCAAAGTATGTATTTTCTCCTATTTTTGAGATGGTGTTCCAACCTCAGGTTAAAAGAGCAGAGATCACACTTAAATTTTAAAGACTGAAATGTAACAGTATAGGAATGAATTTGAAATGTGTTCTCCTCTTTACCAAATGAAACCCTAAAATATTAATCATTTCCAGGCATTCCCTCTGTATTTTGAATTAGAGTGGGAAAATCTAGCTGCCTAAACTGTCATGTCAGCTCTTCCATGCTAGTTACTTAGCTAATATAGTCAGTTACTTAGGTAATATTTCCTTGTAGAAGCCTGAAGCACTACCCTCAAACCAGTCAGAGCTATTGTTGGAAGAAGTCAATCCAGGGCATCAAGGCTGCAGAGACAGAGGCTTAAAAGGAAAATTAATACTCAGATTTCTGTAGCCCTGATTCAATTCCACCAGCAGATCACATATCTAATATGTGATTTGTTACATACATGTTACATAAATTCTTTGTATAATTCAGCACCTCCTTTATAGCAGATGCGAAATACTATTGTTCCATGTATGATCAGCAAACACTAATCAAAACCTACTTCCTAGAATAAAATAATCATACTTCTTTTAGCTAAATAAAGTGGAAGTTTTTTCTAATTGTGAGTTGTGTTCTGTTTCTGTTGAATTCTTTCCTTCAGTATTTCCTCAAATGAAAATGAAAGGAACTTCTACACCATTCTTCAGGTTACCCAACTATTTTAAGTCCAATTTGTGAATCCAGAGAATTTCTCATAAGTCAATCTAACCCTGAGAATATTAACCCTTTTTCATCAGGAAGAATAGTTCCATTTTCATAGAGCTTTCCTGTTGATTTAAAATAGAATAAAGCCACTGCTTCCCTGTAGTTTTTTAAGGAAATTCTAAGATATGAGATTTATGACAGAACTCACTGCTCCAACATAGTCTTCTGGGTCATGTTTGTGCCTTAAAAAAGAGACTGCAACCTTGTGTGTTTCTCTTCAGCTGGGCCCTTCCCTGCAATAGGGGGAGCAGAGCAGTTCCAGCAATTTGGAAAGAGATGAGAAATATGAGAGTCTGAAAGCAAGTCAACAGGAGTTCAGCTGGGCAACTCCAGTCAGAAATCATATGGAATATGGCAACACTGAGATGCAGGAAAAGTTCTGGATTTGGAAGTAGCTAAAGAAAACTAACTCAGAGCAAAGAAAAAGATAACTCCTGTGCAAATTAAGATGCACAATCTTCTCTGCAGTTTTCTTTTTCTTTTTTTACCACTCAGACTCCTCTGATGATCAAGTACCCTTACAGTGAGGTTGGAGTTTGCACAGGATGGACAAACAAACCCTGTCCTGAGCTGATGATGAAGAACATACATGAGACTTGAATTTTGAACCATGCACCTACCTACCTAAGTTGGATTCACTAACTTTTTCAAGTATCAGGGTTCAGAATATTAGAATTTGAAAAGCTGAATAAACCGATATGTCTGTATAACACAAAGATTGCAAATGTCTTTGGAGCTTGGACACAGTGGATGCTGCTAATGCAGAGCAAGAGTTTGAGCGCCAATGAGAGCACAAAGTGTCTCAACATTAAAAATTAAGAGAGATAAGCACTATTAGTTACAACAGACAATAATAATCTTATTATAGGTATAATATTATTATTATTAATATTATTATTATTATTATTCTAATCTTCTGTGAATGCAAATAGCTTCAAGTAATAATTCCTAAAGACATTTAAACTGAGGTGGAGTTTATAGACCAATTCTGGAAGACAAACACAGTTAGACTATAATGGCAGGAGTACACAGCAGCTTTCAGAAAAGCTGAAAGCTGCTGCATTTGAATGTCTTTCAGTTCTATGACTGGGATACACAGGGAGGCAGATTTCACTAGCAACAAGAAAAAACTTACTTCATTTCATGAAAATAGTGTTATTTGATAGCTAAGAGAGAGTTTGGCTCCAGGTGACTGTATAATCCACTATCTAAGTCTGCCAGGGTCATACAATGAGAATGGATATAGTTATGTGGTCTCATAAAGGGTGATCTCATTTATAGTTTAGCCAAATGAAAGGCAAACACTCTCATGTGTTTGAGAGGAGTGTAGGAGGCATGACCCCCCATTTCTTGTCTATAGCAGTTTTATAAAAAAGAGACACCATCCTCTGTGGTTTGAAACCTTTCAGAGAAGCCTTCCAAAAGCCAAAGACCTTTAAACAGTATTAGCTTAATTAGCCAGTCTGGATTTTTTCAAAGCTCTTTTACCCTCTGTTGATTTGCTCCTTTTCCATTCAATGAGACCTTTTTGGTACAAATAACTTAAGAAAATATTTTTGTTCTCAATTCGGATAATCTATGAGGTGTTGGTAGCCCACAGTCCCCATGCTGTGACCACTGCAGGGGAGGCTGAATCAAACCTCCTGAGGCTATGCAGGCTACTCGGGCTGCAGCCCTAAATTATCCTGAAAGGGCACTACACTCAGGACAATGCACACAGCTCATGCCCTGGAGCTCCACAGCACAGCATTCCCTTTTAATGTACACCAGCTGTGGTCAGCTCAGAGCAGAGCAGTGTGCTCCCTCGTGATGAAGCCCCTCTCTGCACCGCTACCTTTCCTGTCGTGCAATAGAGCCCCATTTCCACTAAAGACAGAGCTAAATTCCCAACACTGTTCCTGAGACAAACCTGTTGGCTTCTTGTGGTCAACCCACTGAGTCTGGATTCCACCACACTGTTGCAGGAGTGGGGCCTTCATGCACAAAGAAATTTCAGCAAGACATCTTAGTTCTTAATCACTCTTTCTGTAATTTCTAAAATAATAAAAAAATGAATAACTTTAACATATAGTATCATTTGTAAGACAGTAGACATTTGTACATGCACTTTACATGTACTTACACTGGGAGCTCTTCTGTCCAGATCTTATCCATACACCCCACTGACCATCTTTTCACAGATTAAAAGTAATTTACAAATTAAAATATTCTCCACCATGTCTGTTTAGCATAATCAGACTAAGAAAAGGCAGTTTAACTATTCTCATGTACAGTCTGCTCAGTAATATAGATTTGTAGATATGATCCTGCCTTTCTCAGAGTCCCATGGATATATATGTCAAGGCTTTTCCATTCAATTTTTCAGTAGCATTTTAAGGCATAATCTACTTTTTCCAAGATCCAGGAGAAAAAATTAAATCTGCAAACTATATAGAAAACAAAAATTATTTTAAATACACAGGCTCAGTACTGATAAATATTTTTTAAATTTAAAATGGATTATATTAACTTATTTGGTTTCATTCAGTGATTCTGTGATTCTTGGGGTTGTCCTTTGCAAGGCCAGGAGCTGGACTTCGATGATCCTTGTGGGGCACTTCCAGCTCAGGATATTCCATGATTTTGTGACTCTGTGTTTAAAGAACCCAGCTTTCTTTCAATATTGTGGGGTTTTTTTATTCGTAAGTACTTTGGAGCATACCAGGTCAGATCAAAGTGTGTCTCGTCTCTGATGGTAACCAATAAAAGACATTTAAAAACAATAAATATAAGAGGTGATATTTTATTAAAATAGTCTCACTCTTTTTAGCTTCTTCTGGTGCAGGAACTACAAGCCTCAACTCTCACTTGCGAATTTGCACTTTGTAGAGTTTCAAGGAGTCAACTGATTTACTGCCTAATATTTCAAATATCCAATTAAAGTTTGACATGTGAAAATATCATGCTGTGAACAAAAGCAGAGTGCAGCATTACAACAAGGCTACTTGTCATCTCACAAGACTAAGGAGGAGTACATCTAGGCAAGGATGAGCAGCCTTTTTCAAAGAGAGGAGAATATTGTAGAAAAGAGAATGGAGAGCTGACACTCTTTATCTATTAGTGGTATTTACTAACAAGCAAAGTTAAGGTAAGAAGATATTTTGTGCTGAGGAACGCCAACAGTCAACAAAATAGATTTACATCTGAAGTCCAACAGATTTCAGTAAGGAGATGCATCCTCTTGGCTTGTCTGCCCACTGCATTCCCACTTCAGCAGAACTGATGGAAGAATCCACAAAGACATAAAGACTCTGCAAGTTTCATGAAACTGGCAGGTTAGCTAGAGGGAAAATACTACAATCAGCAACTCCAGAGTACTCAGATGCTATAATATTTTTCCCTAGTCTGCAGCAGTAGAGTTGTTTATCTTTTCAGTGAATAGGAAACTGAAAATTGTGAGAAGGACATCCAAAAGCAATCAATGCATAAGACTTCATGTGCATTCTCCTTCTAGAATGAGGGGTTCTAACTCCATGGGAAGCAGAACAGAGATCTGTCCACAGTTGCTGTAGGAGAAGAAAGCATTTCAGGATGGCAATTGGTGAAAAGTTTTAGTCATGGAAAAGAGTGGACTGGCTGGGCAATGTTGTTGCTGAATACGACTTAAATCTATAGGCTGCCTCATTTTTCAAAGTAGGATTTAAATGCACTTGAAAATTACCTCTACAGCCTGTGGGAATTTAGTTGCTTCAGAAGCAAATTTCAGTGATCTGCACTGTCTGAAACAAGCCTCCACTTGCACTGCTGCTTATTTTGATTGTCAGTGTGCATACCAAGTGGTATCCATATAATGAAGGATCAGGTTGAAGGTGCTTCCTTTACTGAGACAGATTTCTTTCCATTAAATTATTGGTTATATGTTCTTTGTTTTAGCTGAAAAATATCACTTGATATGGAAAACTACCATTTATTATTATGCTAACTGAAACTCAGGGCATGAAGACAACAAAAAGACTGATTCTTCTCCCACCTGCCATAAACTGTTATAGTTGAGAGTTCTTTTGATGGTTTGGTTTTGGTTTTTTTAATTCTAATTGTGCTGCAAACTTTTTCAGTGGTTAATTTTAAGGCAAATGTGGCAGCTTCCTCAAACATTGCCGGTCTGATTTTGATTGCAATAGTAATTGTATCAAGCAATAATTAGAGCTTTACATGATACCATCCACAATGTTACACACAAAGACATCTTCACACAGACCAAATACAACCAGGGATCATATTTGATCCACTGATCAAATCAGATCCACTGATCTCTAGCTCTTACATTTTGCAATGCATTCTTGATTCATGCACGTCTGAGTTCTTATCGTTCCCAAGCCTGTTAAGAATGTAAAGGAATAGATCTAAACTGATTCTCTACAAGTGATATTCATTGCATTTTTGCTTTATCTCATATAAGAATTCTGAAAGATCCCAGGAGCCAAGGCTCTGTAGATGTCAATTCCATAAAGATTCAAAACAACCTTTTAATACTGTGATTTGATCCCCCTTTCAGCAATACTTTAAATAACAGTGGTACAAACTTGGTGTACCAGACCTCATGTCCACATCATGAACTTACTTACAGTCTACACACATCCATTAATGTGTGTTCACACAGAGAAATTATTCTCACCAGTACTATGTTAATTTGCCTTGCTAGTGTTTGCTGAGATTGATGAGCATCTTGAAGGACCACCTGGCTTTATTTCATCTCTCCTTCTGTTTTAGTTGGGAACTTTGATTTCCTTGAGTCAAAATTGTAAGGCTGGCAAAAAGAGCAGGGTAAAAAAACAATTAGATGGTTAAAGATGAAACCGCTCCCCAAAAAAAAAGGTTAAATGGTAAAAAATTCTGTGATACAGGTTAAATACTTGTGAGATATACAACTATAGTGAATATTGGCCCGTCCCTACTATTTCTGAAGTCAGTGTGAGTTTCCATTGTATTATCAGAGTAAGAACAGAATCAGAGCTAGTGTGGAAGGATGTTTATAACAGACATGCAGGCTTAAGGATTTATTAAATGATTTAGAGGTGAAGTCCAAATGATCTTAAAAAACAAAGTTTTCAAATTAGCTTTCAGATGTAAAGTAAGTTAGCATATCAATAACTTCGTTATTTTATTGGATGACTTTCAGTGTCACAGAGCAATAGATTGAGTTGATAACAAATGAAGAGAAGTCAATTTGTCCTGAATTTATTTAAACATGATAAATTGGTTTGGCTCCAGTAACAAACAACTGAGCCTTCTATCAATAGGTGAACTAAGCCTTTTTTTTTGACCTCTTCAATCCCTAAATGTGTAATCTTTGAGGGAAATAAAAAAAAAAAAAAGGAAAAAAATTATATATACTTTGAATAACTTAAACACCACCCAGAAAGCTTGCTGACTGCTCCTGTGGAGGTTTACCCCTTTTGAGAAGAATAACTAAACATCTCAGTTTTAGTAAATCAGCCTTAAATAATTTTCTTTTTTGCCTTACTAAAGCATAATTGAGGACAATTTTCCATTAAATTTGTCTACTGATCCCTCTAACAGCACTCCCACCAGGGTTTCCTATCAGTTGCTGCTTTTTGGGAATTCGTGAACAGTAAGCCTGCTGAGGATAATGGATGATGATTTATTTCAGACACCAGACATTATTTCTGTTCTGGGGAACAGAAACTAAATGAAGCAGCAGCCATAGCTGTTCACATAGAATCTGTTTATTTCCCATTAAAAGTCAGTTTGCTGGACTACTTCTCAAAAGTCACTTTAAATGATTCTAAAAGAACTGTCTTAAAATATCAAAGAAGTATTAGGAGTCAATGGCAATGAGCTGTTTGCACAATGTTCCTGCTTCCCTAACACTTACTGGCACACCATGGACTCCCTCTAAACTGTGATCCATGCAGCAGCAGAGTCATGACTCTGTGTACCTGTGCCATGCTCTTGCATCTGTGTGTACCTTTAGGAACAGCAGGACAGGCCACAGGAGCCTTAGCATACCCAGCCCTTCAGCACTGGGTACAGAGGACTGCTGGAAGTTCCTTGCAGTATCTTGTCTCTCCACAGGATTTTTCTGTAAGAGCATAGCATAACCTTTTTTCTTTTCTGTTTATTCTTTTTTCTTTCTTTTTTCTTTTTTTTTCTATTTTCTTTTATATTTTTGGTCTGCTTTTTCTGTTTTGTTTTTTTCTTTTCTGGGGTTTTGTTAAACCAAGCAGTCAAGAAGAAAACAGCAAGCATGACACAAATGAGTTGAAGTGAGGGAGATTTATGGCACCACTTCCATATTTTCTCCGCTGACAACGTACTAGTCTCCATGTTAATGCAAAATACTGACTCACCAAGCTAAGGTGTGAAGTACAGAATCATAAACAATTCCATTAAAGATAGCTCTAAGGAAGCTGATATGGCTGCAGAGCAGACATCAAGCAAAAACTATCCAAAGTTCAGCTTAATGCTGTATGAAATCATAAAGACCCTCATATATCCATACAAAGGATATGTAATCTACAAAAGGAAGATTGTAGCCAGATCATGTCACCTTAGGCACCTTTGTTGCTCACCCACTACTGCTGTATGATGGGGCATGCATCCATCATCTGAAAAAACGTGTGAAAGTTTGTGGTGGAGCAGAAGAAAATAAATTAATAACTTATTTGTACCAACCACAAACACTGTTGCTCTCCCATTCATATCAGCTGGAGGAGAACTTGGATCTGAGAACACACCAAATGCAGTTATCCACCCTGGGGTAGGAGGTTTGGGGACAGCCTGAAAAGATGCGGATCTTTCTCCGAAAGAGATTTGGGGTTGTTCAGCCTGTAAAAGAGAAGACTTTGGGGTGACTTAATTGTGGCCTTCCAGTACCTGAAGGGAGCCTACAAGAAAGATGGAGAGAGAGTATTTACAAGGGCATATGGGGTAAGGGGAAATGGTTTCAAACTGAAAGAGAGTAGGTTTATATTACATGCTGAGAGAAAAATCTTCACTGTGAGGTTGATGGGGCACAGGAACAGGTCCAGGAAAATTATGGATGCCTCATCTTTAGAAGTGTTCAAGGCCAGGTTGGCCATCCAATCTGGTCTAGTGAAAGGTATTCCACAGCAAGGGGATTGGAACTAGATGGTCTTTAAGGTCCCTTCAAACACAAACCATTCTATGATTCTGTGATAATGGCCTAGTGGTTGGATGATAAGTTTTGAAATAGCATGCAGGGAAAATGCTCTCCAGTGTAGGTATTAAAAAGTTACAGTTTGCATAATTTTCAATCTGTATTCTAACAATTTTTCAAAATTATGAGAAATAAATTTGGGTTGACATCACCTGAAAATGCCTCTCTTCTAAAGCCTGCCCTAACAGCAAATCTTGCAGAAGATATTTTTTTGTTATCATGAAAGTTTCAATTTCAATTGTGCCATAGGCATTACTGGCTTTAGTGTGACATAGTTCCTTAAAACAGGTATGAACCAAAGGGAAAAAGAATTCTTAGATGTTTACTTGTTCAAACTGGCTGATCAAATCACTTCTGGTATGCTAATGGCCCAAAAAGCTTTCATGTTACTTCTGTTACTTCAGAAACACTTGTACTGGTAATTTGCACACTAGCAGCCATTCTCCATAATTTTATTTTATGGAAAAAGTAATTTTGAATTCACACCATAGAAACAAAGTAACCAGGCTTTTAAAGAAATCATTTTTTTATTCCCTCCAAGTTTCTAAGATTATTTTTGCATGCTTAGGTAAAGAAGAGAAGCACTGCAGCCTGTCTTCACAACAAAACTGTAACAGTGCCTGTATGACAGAGTTGCCTTGCAGGAAGATCAGCTTAATAGGCCTTTGTCACTTACCCTAAAATCACTTGGTGTGGCTTGAATAACTGCTGATGCTAGAGGAAGAAGAGATTCCTCTCTTTCCTTCCTAATCTTTCCTTGAAATATGACGACAATGGATGACTGGAAGTGAAGAAAATGGCCAAGGACTCCATAGGTTCTGAAGGTTAGCTATGCATCTATGTGGCAAAGCTGTCAGTCCAAGAGAACTTCAGTTGTGGATTTTTCAGCATGGTGGATTGCTGAAAAGAGACTGACATGGGGAAAAGAGACATATCAATGATTTATTCTTCTGCATCTCTTTTTTTCTATCCATATGCAGCAATCCTGAAGTGGCTGGAGCATACCAAGAATTCATCTCTGGAAGCCTGACAAGTCTCATACCATCTCAGCTGCTTTTGTGTATTGCTGAGCCTCTGGCTCCACATCTTCCTCATCCACCTGCGTTATGGGAGACATGGTAATTGAGAATCCACATCTTTGCAGGGGTTTTCTTTCTTTGGGTAGGAGCTTGTCTTTCCTGTGTGAAAATGGGTAGGATGGATGGGAAGAGTGACTTAGTTTGATTTGGTCAGGATACAAGTTCCTGTATCCTTGCATGTTCCACGTATTTCATTAATAGAAAAGGGCTGTCATTTATTGAAAATGTGCATAAAACAAGTTTATACACATGCATTTAGAACAGGTTTGTCTCAGAAGTCTCTAATTACTATTATAATCAGTCAATAATTATTCTGCTGATGCATCAGAGTCAAAATAAAAACTGGCTACAGAGTCAATCAGATTTCAAGGAACAAGTTTGAAAAAACCAAAACTTTTCACTGGTATCAGGAAATACTCAGACTTGAGCCACGGTGTTTTGGATCTATAATAATTATTATTATTTATTTATTATTTTAACTTGTTTGAAACTCACTGACCTACTTTAGGTTTATGCTGATATAAAATTTCAAGTGGTTATCTTCACTGTCCAGGTTGATTTAAAATCCTTCTTGGTCTAAACTGGTACCATTCACACGAAAGATAATCTGAAAGAATACTCATATACCGTTTATGCCACATACTTTTATTACAATGTTTCAATCACATCATTTATTGTGCCACCATTTTGCGGTCAGACTCACTTCGTTGGATCACCTTTTCCTAATGCTGCGGATTTTCCTCTCCAAACCGCAGGCTTTTCCATTTCGTCGGCACTCTCGATGGCGAGGAACTGTTCTGTCTGCGGCGGCAGCTTCAGGCAGGCTGTCCAGCCGGGAATGGCTGGCTCGCCCGGACACACGCGTGGCACAGGGATGCTGCTTTCGGTGCTGGCAGTGCCCCTGGGACACCACCACTGTGTGGCCCCCGCTCAGGTGCACATCCATGACCCGTCTGTCCCATGCTTTCCGTACACGCGCCCCCGACGGCAGCTGATAAACGGGCTGGGTACAGCCCCGGCACCTCTCCCGAGACCGGCTGAGGGCGAGACGAACCCCTTGGCTGCGGGGCGGCCAGGAGGCGGTGCCGGGCCGCGGGCGGGAGCCCCCCCGGCGGCTGTGGCGGCTCGCTGCCGTGCCTGGGCAAGATCCGCCTGCTCGGCGACCCGCGGCTGGGGGAG
>VYXF01010451.1:1101296-1150184 GCA_013397295.1 Polioptila caerulea
CCCCCTCCGGATGATGGCCCCCGGGATGATGCCCCCGGGAAGGTGCCCCGGGTCGCCCTCGCCGGAGCGGGGGGCAGCGGAGGGGCCGTTCTGGACGGGCATTCTGAGGGCATCCTCCCAAGCGGTGACGGGGCGCAGCTGCGCCTTCGCAGAGGAGACGGAGCGGTTCGTGCGGGGGTCCCCGAAGCGAGCGCCCCTCGCTTCCAGCAGGGAGTTTGGGTGGGCGCCGTTGTCACCGTCACCTGCGGGCAGTAATGGCTTTAGCTTTGTGCTGGGTTAGCACAGGCTGTCTGTGTGTACGGCCGCGGCATTCCAGTGCTTCCAGCATTTCAGCCCTGTTACCTTTTTCTGGACTGCGCGGATCATCCGAATTTAGTGTGTGATCGTACTCTGCCAAAGTGACACGTTGTGGAAAAACATCCAACAACCTGTTAGTTAGTGGAAATGTTAAATTGCTGGCCTTCAAGTGTGATATGAGACTCTTTTACTATGGTGAGTTTAAATAAAAATAGTTTTTTAATTCCTTGAAATTAAGAAACTCAGAAAATTTGTTTTTCCAACTAATGAAAAAAGTACATACTCACACTTAGCAGTGCATACCATAAAGAGATAGTTATTTGCAATTTGGCGTTTAATAGCTTCAAACTGTTCCCTGTTACACAGTTTTACAGGAAAATGTAGAAAATGTAGGGATGTTTGGCTAGAACCTTTCCCCATAAAAAGTGAGATCGGGCCATTTATCTGAAAATTTATGATCATTCCTGCAATTTAGTATCTTCACATGTGTCAGTCTGCCTGAGTTTATTAATCTCTTGCATGGACACATAAGTGGAAATACATAGGTGTGGGGGGTTTTCAATGGAGGTATGTTGAAACATATTTAGAGCAGGTTTCTACTTTTTACTGAATCAGCCATATTACTTGTCTTGATTTAATTAGCAAGTCCCTTTTGAATTTGAAATAGTTTCACCTGTGAGTCTTTCTAGTCTAAGATAATCATCTTAACAATAAGAAATTACATTAGGAAAATGTTTATTGCATTGAGGAAATCAACAAAATTGCATTTCGAATTAAAAGCAGCAAATTTAATTTTGAATTGAAAGCAAGTTTAAAATTTAAAACTCGTAAAATAACTGAATCCCTGCTCTAATTACCTCTTTTTTCTTTCCCTTCTCTTTGCAGATGTGAGTGAGGTCAGTATAATTTTTTTTTCTAGTATGTAACACTCCAATTAACAGGCTAGGCTTCTCTTCTCGTGGCAATGTTATTTTCTAACATTTATTCCCAAGACGGTCCTGGAAAAGTGGTGATTAAATCCTGAAGGCACTGCCTGGAGAGGTACCCACCCCAATTTCACAAGTGGGACGGCCTTTTTAAGAGACTGCCTTCATAGGTGTAGAGACCATGAGGAGAAACTAACGGCACAGTGCTATTTGGACATTGTACCTGGCAGTTTGGATTGGAGATAACTCTGCTTTAAAGCCAGTTTTACAGTCTAAATTTCATTGCACAGTAGGACTATGAAAGAGCTCAGGTGTGAATTTTATTTTTTTTTTAATTCCAATATTTCAGTCTGTAATTGCTCTAAAATTGTCGGTCTTCATCGTGACATTTTAATAGAGTTACATGCATCTTTGCTACATATAACCTCCTAATCTTCAAAGTAATTTTAAATCATAGGGCATAGTTAAATATATTGGACTGAGAAAAAGTATAGTTATGTAAGAAAATGAGTCTAAGTTTATGCATTATTTTAGTTTAAGATACTGGCAGAAATTGTAACTTCTTTTTTTTTAATTCTCTTCCTTATTTTTTTCCAGGCACGTGCAGGGCGCAAGGTAAGCATTTTTATTTTTCTTGTGTGGAAATGAAAATTAAAGCAGGTATTTTTCAGCAGATTAATATTTTGTTGAATACTGGATGAAAGGAAAATTGACTATATTGCTTATTTTCAGTGTTCTCTGAAAATAGTAGTAGTGCTGAGATGAATAGGTAGTAAAAAGGGAGGGAATGATCAATGCAGCATTTTAAGACCAGGGTAAATTCAAATATTGAATTAAAGGTGCTTTATCTGTGAGCAGAACTAAGCCTACCAAGATCTAAATAACATCAAAGTATCATTCTTATTTAAACAGAGTTCCTTTGTAAAGCTTTACGTGGATTGAATAGTACAGCAGTATCCATACAGGTCTAAAAGACTAAATCGATTCTATATTATTTCTAAGTCACTACGGTTTAGTTAGAACTAATTAATTATTCAGCAGAAACAAACCCAAATATTGCAGGTACTTCTGTGGTCTGTGCAGTGACACTTCTAGTTCACACAACAGTGGCAGTGGTTAATCTATTTCCAGTAGATTATTGTGGACAAAAATACACTGTCTGTGGAAAATAACTGTATGTTAACCTGTATGTGCAGTCTCCTTTTCCTTTTTAATGTACATTAATTGTTCTTAATGTATCTGTTTCCTTGTATTGCCCTGGAAAATTTCCAGTGTAACTCATTGAGTGTTATTTTCTTCTGGCAGGGCCCTAGAGGAGACAAAGGGCCTCAGGGAGAAAGGGTAAGGAACTGGATTGATGTTTATTTGTGATCTTTGAACAGTAGTTGTTGGAAGACTAGTTGGGAAAAACTAAGTTTAAGCATTGCTGTGAGATTAAATGATTGTACCTGTAGAAGCCTGCAATTTCATTAAAACAAGAAACCAAGTTCAGTCTGATCATGGTCATTGTGCCTGAGCAGATGTGGTTGAGATCATAGGGCAGCTTAGCTCTTCAAGTGATGATTTGAAAAATGTTTTTCCAGCTGCTCACAGTGGAAATAATGCATAGAAATGCAGAGGGAAAAGTTGACACATAAAGATGTAATCTTTGAATAATATGGTGTGTGGGTAAGCTCTCTACATAAAACCTGGATAGACTAA
Source organism: Polioptila caerulea (assembly GCA_013397295.1). NCBI lineage: Eukaryota > Metazoa > Chordata > Aves > Passeriformes > Certhiidae > Polioptila > Polioptila caerulea. The sequence continues at coordinate 1,104,221 of VYXF01010451.1, forward strand.
GCCAGTTTTGAATATAATTCATTATCTGTGCCTCCAGCAATGTTTTGGAAAAGCTCTTTTCTTGGCACCTAGGCATTTGTTATCTACTTTCTGCTAGTCAAAGTGGATTTTATACTGCTGAAGGCTGTACTGTAAAAGTAACCAAAAATAAGGACAGTTGAATAATTTAATTGTAATGTTCATTCATATTGCTCATATCTGCTTTTCTGGTTTGCTTCTGTATCATTGATGCTTTTTGTAAAGTAGTATTGTGAACTTCACATACTTTTCTGGGTTGTGTGTAGTTATGTGTCTTTTTTTCTATCATCTGAAAATGAAAATAGGATAGCATTGATGAGGGAGCTCCTGAAGATTTCTGAGATCATAGTGCTGACAAATATAATGGAAACTTTTAGGAATATTATATCAGCATGGTCAGCTAGATATTTGCTTAAGGCTGCTACTAACTAAATGTGTTTAATGAAATGAGATGCTTTCTTTGTTCTGAAAGCAACAAGCCTAATTCTGCTCCTTTAGAAATCCATTTATTATGGATTTCATTTGCTGAACTGGGTCCAAAAATCTCAACAAATTTAATACCTCACACCAATTGCCATGATGCCAAAATTTAATCATTTTTGTGTACTGAGGATGAAAGAATGTGAGGACAAATATTACTGGACTGAACACAGGTAATTTCAACCTTTTGTAAAAGTTGTGACAGTGGTAGCAGATGAAGGGTATCAAAAATCTGTAGAAGAGCACTATTAAATTTTAATTGGATTTGCAATTATACCAGCAAACTGTCTGTACTGATAAAAAACTGACGTTGGACTTACTCTGGATCCATGTAAACTTGTATCAGTAGGGCTGACCTTTTCTAGTCCTCAGCTGATCAAATTTTAGGCTCTCACTAACAGGATCTGCCAGGCTGTGTGGGTCCACATGGGTCACTTGGGGTTCGTAGGTCCAAAGTTTGTCACTTAAGATGAAACTTCCCAGTTTGGACGTAATGCTTTGGTAGTGTAAATCCAATATTGCCCCCAGAAATCTTCTCAAATACAAAGCTCCAGTACATATCTGATACAAGGTGTAGCAAGGTAACATAAAATCCGACTATGTTTATTTTCTCAAGCATTTATTGAAACTGTTTATTGAAATATATAGCACTGCTATTGGGTGTGCCATGGGTGCCTGGTAGTTAGTGAAGTTACCACACCACAGATTTCTTCAGCCACTTCTAATTTTCACTGTATAATTCTCTTTTTAACTCTAGGGTCCACCAGGTCCACCAGGCAGAGATGGTGAAGATGGTCTACCAGGTCCTCCAGGGCCCCCTGGTCCTCCAGGTCTTGGCGGAGTAAGGCATCCAAACTTTCTATTATGTGACCAAGATGAAATTTATATTGGCTGAGTTGAAGAGTAGAAGAAAAATTCTCTTGCAAGCCATGAGAAATTCATGGTCCCAGTTCCAGTGAAACCCTCCTTGGGGCGTATATATGGAAAATTTGGATTCTGTATTCAGCAGGGACTTAGGAAGAAGAGCAAATCAACCCTGTTATTTAGGATTAAACTTACGCAGCAATAATGTGTATGGATTAGGCATCAACTAAATGAAACCTGTGCTGTTAAGTAGTTGGGGAAAATAAACCTTTGTGGTTGGATTCAAGAGAGCAACTGTATTGGAATAAGTGAAGAAGACAGCTCCTTAAGCTAAAAATCAATTAAAAGTGCTATAGAATTTTAAAGTATTGTCCTTTATAAATTTTTCCTTTTATCTGTATTCATACTGCAGAACTGTAAATGGGCTGTTGTGTACACACTTGGTGCGTCAGTGTCTGTCATGTATTCTCTGCAGAATGCTGAATTTAACTCTTTGCTTGACATTAGCTTGCATAGGGAGCATGAAGACATTGACAGTATTGGTATTGATCAAGTTTAGTTAAGTCCTTCTGCATGGAAGAATACTCTTTTGATTTTAATGTGAATAGCAATACTTTATTTTGCTAGTAGAAAATATAAAAATGCTTTCATTAATTTTTTTAAATTTTAATATGTTAATGAAACAAGCAAGAAAAGGGAGTTTGATTGTGTTGTGGAGAATCTTTTTCTATTTTGATAAAATATCGAAAATCCATTGCAGTGTTCCTGAGGCTGCATGTTCCTCAGATGTTTCTGAAACTAAAGTGCCCACCTCATGCAATAGCTTCTCAGGGCTGGTACATGAATTTTACTTATGCATATTTTTTCACTGCTTTGCATAATTTCCCTCATTGGAAATTAGGTAGAATAATTTGGGAGTATCAAGAAGGTTTTCCATTTTAAATGAGCACTGAATTTACATTCCTAATTTTCTGTTCACACTACTGAATGCCTCTCTATCAATTCTGCAAAGATATTTAGGTTTGAAAGGGCCTTCCCGGTAAAATCAAGTCTTTTTGGAAACAAGTCAATAGAAATGTATTTATAATAGGGCTATATTTACTGTATGCTTATTTATATGTATGAGATTAACAAATCTCATAGCAAGTATATCTAAATAGAGATATATCTATATATAGTATATCTATATTTAGATATACAATGTTGATTAAAAATAGTTTTTAAAGTAAAGTTTTTAGTATTTTGATTTCAATGTTTTTATTATCTACAGAACTTCGCTGCTCAATATGATCCGTCTAAGGCAGCAGATTTTGGCCCAGGACCTATGGTAGGTATATGACAAAGCACTTGATAATTCACATGGATAATGTGTTTAGGATTTTCCTTCAACTCTAATTCAACTGCATCAATGAAAAAATAGCATTAAACTAGTGGTTTGATCATATATTGACTCAGACTGGAAACTAATCCTTTAATATAGGATGATGATGAGTGTTTTAAATAGTCTGAGGACTTGAAATATGGTCTTGGATCTGTATATTTATCTTAACTATAGCACTGCTGGGTCTTGTGCTTTAACTCTGTTGACCACACTTTCATGAGTCAAAGAATCTCATAATGTGATGTTAGATATCACATGTACTTTGATATAGTATTACTTTACCCATATTGAGACAGAAGATTGTGTTTTAGGAATGAGATTAACTATAAAGCTGCTCTCTAAAGCAGACACAGGCCTAAAAAAGTAACTCAGCATCTTGGCTCCAGTTGGTGATGATTATTCCTCCATGAGTGTACAGCTCTTTTGATATCCTTGGATTGCACAGGTTTTTTTAGGAAATTGGCCACCACATTTGGTTCTCAACATCTGAATGTTAGTACTTCGTACTGTAAGGCTGTTCTGAGGAGGACTCTTTCTACCTCACTGTATACTATGTTCAAATGGAATTTAAGGGGTCTATTGCCACTCCATATGAATTTCTAACCCTTCCTTATGTTATCAAGTATTTTCAGTGTGCATAGATAGCAGAATATGGGTTAAATTCACCACACACACTGATGTCACAGACAGTGCATCTGGTGGGTGAGCAGCAGGATGAAGGATGACCAGGATTATTCTGGGTCAAGTGCTTGTCTCCACTTCTAAAAACATTCTAACATTAAATGAATTTTGGAAAATATTTTGGCATCCATTTTGTTACAAAATAGGAAAATAGAAGTACCTTTAATCAAGTTCTGCCCTCAGTGTCTGATGATTAATCAGAAAACATAGATGAGGATTTATTTGAGGTGTCACCATTTCTGTGTTTCAGTTTTTTAGTTGGTTAGGGTCATTTGACAGAAACAGAAGTAGAATCTACCTATTGTGAGAAAGCTTGAAGTTTCAAAAATAATATGTAAAAGATCAGGAAGGGAAAAGGAGTTCTATAATATAATTTGTGAAGAAATTCGCAGGGTTTATGCAGCACATATGATTCAGACTGTCTAGAAACTGTTATTTTTCCTAGAACTACTGCATATTTTCATATCCACAACATTGCTTTCGCTTCCATGAGTAAATTTTTGTACTTAATGAGTATTTATTCCTCTTAATAAAAGGTTTTCAGTCTTATGGGAAAGCTACATAAACTACTGAAAAGCTGGCATATGATTTTAATCTTGTGATGAGAAAATCTAAAAGACTTTCTGAGAAAGCTTTAAAACCTATTTAAAACATCATTATTTCTGTTGAAACGTCTCCAAAATAATTTGTTTGGACAATAGAAGTCCAATTAAAATTTCATTTTGCAATTGTTTGCTTGCTTAGTGAATCTTAAGATAACTTTTAAGAGAGAGCATCAACCTATGGAAATTTCCCTTTTAGAAGTGATTTTCTTACTCTGTGTTTTCAAGATGTATAGAAATCGTAAATGACATCAAGGAGAGTTTATTAGTGACTTATTTTGCAAGTGATATGAAGAGAATTTAATCAACACCAGAAAACAAATATTTAAATAGAAGTAGATAATAATGGAAACAGATGTATGCACAGTATGTATAAGAGTCATCCCTAATGCATTGTGACCCTCATCTTTAAACTCTGGATGTTTCTACACAAGAAGGGTAGAGGGAAGAATTCCATAGATTGAACCAATTCACTTGCTAACAAGCCAGAATAGATGAAGAAGATGAATCATAAAATTCACAGCCATAATGGTACATTTCTAATCACCCCACTGGAATCTGTGCTCATTCCTTGCTATGAGAAGATGTTTGCTCTTGGACTGCCTGTGCAAATTCGTGCAGACCTCTTAACTTCCTCTAATTTAGTTTGAACATTACATAATGGAAAGTGTGATGCTAACCAGTATTTTAGGAATGCTGGGAATTGGTGTTATAGATGAGTTCATATAATTGTGGTGTTTTTAAGAAGGTTGTGTGATTTTTCTTCCCTAGGGTTTAATGGGACCCAGAGGCCCACCTGGAGCATCTGGACCCCCTGTGAGTAGTCTTCTCTCTCCTACTGACATTGACATACCTGTAAAATTATCAATTATCTTGTTCACAAACTAATAATATCTCCCTCATTTTGTAGGGTCCTCCTGGTTTCCAAGGCCTTCCTGGTGAGCCTGGTGAACCTGGTCAAACAGTAAGTACAGATCACATACAGACACTGCTAGCGTTAGGAATAGCACACCAAAGTAGGCTTGTAATGCTTAGGCCCATTTCTCCTATCCATATACACTTCTGTGAATGTTTGGATACTCGTGCTTGATCCTGTTACAGAAACAGAGCTGAACTCTGTGATTCAAGATCTCTCCAATTGGAATCATAAAGCACAAAGTTGATTAGGCTCCATCTACACCCAACTCAAGTCAGAAAACAGTGGGAAGACATATATGAAGACTGATGCTTTAAATAATTCTCAATCTATTTTTAACAGGGTCCCCAGGGTCCTCGTGGTCCCCCTGGTCCTCCAGGAAAGGCTGGTGAAGACGTAAGTGGTTATTAAATGTTTCTCATCTCTTTTGGGGTGGTGATTCAACCTTAACAACCAGATTATTGTTAAGCTAAGCATTCTATTGGCCCTATTTTTTACATTGTTAAAAAAATAAACCTCTGATTATGGTACAAGAGATGCAGTATGCTGGAAATGCACAGAAAATCAGATAACTTCCAAACCACTCCAAATACATTATTTAACTTCCTGAATACTGGGAGAAGAAAACTTTAAAAGAGAAGAATCTCCCTGTATTTACAGAAAAAGAGAAGCCTTGCCAATGTTTTTTTTGTTTTCTTAATGGTTTGTGTTGCTATTTTGTAAAAGAAGCTTTCCTTCTTAGTGCATCTTTATTGCATTTTTTAGGGTCACCCTGGCAAACCTGGAAGACCTGGTGAGAGGGGTGTTGCTGGCCCTCAGGTGTGTAGTGATCCACTGGATACAATACAAACCAGTTCAGTAGTCAATGAAACCTAACAACCTTTCTGAATTTCACCACATTAACAGCCACATAATATTCCTTATATAAGTTAATACAATTTCAGCCCTTACCAGCAGCGATATTGCATAGTTATGTTTTTATTTTGTTTCCCTACCCCATTCCTACTAAAGCTAGTAATGAGTAACAGAAGTGGCATACTGAGGAGTTACATAGGAGAAGGTAAGCAGGCACCTTGGCATAGAAAGTTTAAAAAGCTGTGCTATCAAATGGCAATGTATGAAATTTCTGAGATTCAGTACTGGAAAAATCAGGTTGATTACTGTTATTCTTGAAACAAGTCTGGTCCTGAGAGGTTAGGATCTAGATTCTATTCCTTACTTGAATGATAGTGACCCAAATCTACTTGTTAATTTTATTTAAAGACTTATTCATCATCTTTCCTATTAACTGCCCTGTATAACATGAGAAACAATCATTCATGCACTGTGTGTTTTTAGGGTGCTCGTGGTTTCCCTGGAACTCCTGGTCTGCCTGGCTTTAAGGGAATTAGGGTGAGTTCATATATACTTTTCCCTGAATATTTAAGACTAACATCACTGCAGCATACTGAAAACCCCTGGAAATCCTCTGAAAGTGAAGAGTGTATGAACTTCTTCGAAGTTTTTACTATCACCTGATATGAAAGACTAATTATTTATGAAAAATCAGATATATGATAATATATCTGAAATATATGAAGATTATATTAGGAAGTAATTTTGCATGGGAGGAAGGTTTTATAAGACTAAGAATTTGCATATAGCCATTTGAGAGAAAATATGTATCAATATTTTTCTACTCAATACAGGGACACAACGGTCTGGATGGTCAAAAGGGACAACCTGGTACTCCTGGCAACAAGGTAAAGACAAAATCTGAAAATGCAGGATACATTTGTAGCTCTTCCTAGCAAAAGACATGTGAAGTCCCATGCAATCATCTTCCATATTGCCATTAAACATTGCCCAGCTGCAGTAATCTAGAAGGCAGTAGATCCATGTAGAACAAATACATGCACCTTGTCATGTCCAAAGGCCTGGAGCCTTATAACTTGACTGAGGGCTCAAGACTAAGAAAGTTAGTGCTTTCAGTGAATAAAGGCTGAAGAATTGGGCTCTTAATCATTACTATTCAGCAGCACTTCAGACTGATTTTGCTATCTCTACTCTTCTCTGGATTGTATTCTACATTTGGGTAGGTTTTCTTAAAGCATGCTAAAATGAAAATATCTCATCTTTTCTACAAAACTCTTGTTATGTGAGACACATGGTCAGTGTAAGGCTTCCTGCTAAAAATTTGGATACATGCGGTGCTTTTCTGAGTTAAGGCTATTTGATCCTCAGAGTCTTAAAATACATTCTGAAATATAGTCTAGAAATATTTATTATCTTACTCTTTGTCTTTTAGTTTTTTCTTCTCCCATTCCACCTCAGCGACTAATAACAGTGTTCTTGAAGTATTCACTCTTGCATCATTGTGTTATAGGAAATCCTGACTGATTCACAGGATATTTGTATTCATAGGTTTCTAATATAATAATGAAAAACTCAAATACTAATTCTCCATCTTGCATGTTTCTAAGAGCTTAGCACTACTTGGTTATAGGGTTTTTAATTGCAACATAGCATTCTTCATTTTCACTACAAGTTGTTAAACTTCAGAAAAAGTTTAGATGGCAAAGTCTGTCCAGTCATTGGAGATTTAAAGCAGATAAAGCACATAAGTAAAGGATAGAACAGTTACTAGTAAGAGTGCTAGAAAGCACCAACATATTAAATCGAGGTTGTTCATGATATCACCATGCTGAAAGCAGCAATGAAGGCAAAAACTTGCTCTCTTTTCAACATTTAAGACTAGGTGCATTCAGGTATATTCAGGATGCAAGTGCTCTAATACAAATCTTGTCACTGTAGACTAGCCTAGACCTGTTGAGAAGGCTGTTGAGAATACAGTACTGAAGGGATAGGAGCCATGTATTGGCTGCTACTCAAATACTCAGTATTANTTGAAGGGATAGGAGCCATGTATTAATGGCTGCTACTCAAATACTCAGTATTGTTGGTCTTAAGTTAAAAACACCTGAGGCAGACCCTTATTTTAAGCCATTTGAGAGGACTTTGTCACCGTATACTAAGGCAAAAGAAAGCATCTTTCTGCTCCTGCTCTAGCTAAAAAACAGCTGCTGATTTATCTGGATTTGTAGTTGACTATCCAGATCCAATGTCTTAAATGTGTACTACAGAGAAAATATCAGCATAAAGAAAGGAGGTAAAGAAAGCTGAGCAAGTGACACAACTTGTTCTGGTCCTCCCCTTCTAAGAGGATTCCATCTGGCTGTGTTGCAGTATGTGCAGGGACAATTGCAGCCTCTGAACGCTCAGGACTTGATGTGCTATTATTGTATAGTGTGATGCAGAAATATGAACAGTGCTGTGTTATAAAATGCTACAGAAGACACAGACAGTGGGATCCAGTAGCTTAAAATCTCTCTGGTAGTGTTAGATTATCCATCCAAAGCATCCTTCAAGTAACTCAAGCCTTCAAACTTTCTTCTTCATAGGGAGAGCCTGGTGCCCCTGGTGAAAATGGTACCCCAGGACAACCTGTAAGTATTCACTGTTGCTGTGGGAAATTATAATCTGATAGATTTAGTTCAGCCAGCATTTTCTTCAATATTTGTCATTACTGACACTCCAGATACCCAGATACCCTAATGTAATAATAATATGACTTAGAAGAGGAAAAAATGAATGTTCAATGAAAATATATAAATGAGCTAATTTAATTTTTCTTTCAAGGGTGCTCGTGGTCTGCCTGGTGAGAGAGGAAGAGTAGGTGCCCCTGGACCAGCTGTAAGTTGCTTCCCATCTATCTGTTGTTGTGAACCAGCCACTTACTGTGGCTTCCTCTGATACTCAGTTCTCTTTTCAAACTATTTACCATGTTCTTTCCTCACAGGGTGCTCGTGGAAGTGATGGCAGCGCTGGCCCCACCGGACCTGCTGTAAGTTTCAGTCTTGCTTTTTGAGAGCCTGGTTCCATTAGGCTGTGGGCTTCTCTTCTTGATTTTAGTGGACTTCTTGGGCTTTTGAGAAGTCGATTGTGTTGATGTTTTTAACATAGTTCTTTGTTGCTTATCAGACCATCACAATGAGAATTAGTGAAACATAAACTGTTTGCAGACAATATCATGAGAGTCTCAGTATTTATATTAAACACGTCCAAAGGAACCAAATATTCTCTTGTTTGCACTGGTGATTTCATGAGAAGGTTTTTCAGCACATCTCACTGGGAAATACCCAGTGCACAGAATTCTCATTTCGAACAGTCTAACAGAATAATTCTCATCCAAAAACCAAAGAGACTTTGTACTTTGTAGCAGATACATACCATTCACGTGTTACAGATGGCTAAAATTATATACATCCTATAAGTTATGTGTGCAGAACAGGACTTAGCTTTGCACCTGCAGCATTGTCCTATCAGCCTAACAGGCCTAACCTTTTCCATTCACCACTGATACCTGAGTTGTGAGCTAGCATGAAAGGCCAGCAAGATCCAGCTCTCCTGATCTGACTGGTAAACAGTAACTATACTAATAAAAGCCAATCCAATGCAGATTAGTCGGTTTAAAAGGAGTTGGTGTTGCCATAATTTACCTCTGACTTGAGTAAACCTCATTTATCTCAGCCACATAAATATGAGTACAAGGATATAGTTTTGAAGCTGTAAAACAAGTCTGGAATGTAGCAGAACAATAGTATTAACAGTTAATAGGTTTTTTCTTCCTACTCAAAAATTGAGTTAGTGATGAAGCTGTACTTGGTTCTGTTTTGCCAAAATTCATTTTAATACCCCTTGTCACTTCAAACACCTGTTGTGCTTTAACAGTAGAATGTGAGCATGGATGTGAATTTCTCTTCCATTCTCCCCTGTGGTGTATTCAAAAAATATGTGATAGGGCAGTTAAATTGCAGGGAAATAAACATCTTACAGCTAAGATCTGATACAGTGGAACCAAAATATTTCAGGTGAAGATGTTTTGAATGAAGGCAGTTGAGTTGCTGTAGGAAAAATTTTCTGAGGCTGCTGATTGCATAGGTTATTATTCACAATGGGCACAGTATCACATTCTGTCCCAGTGTCTGTCCCAGGCTGAAGTTATTTTTCTCATACTTAGGTTATGATACCTGAAATATTCTGCAAAGCAGTTATTAACACTCATTTCTTAAAACTAAAACAGAAATAATGTTTTATCCTTCTTTCTACTTCAAATTTAAAATGTAAAAAAGTCCTTGCAATGAAAATTCTGGAAGGATATCCTAAAGGAAGACATATCCTAAAGGACCTTTGGTCTTTTTTTTTTGCTTATGCAAGACTAGTGACAATACCAGGTGCCCCCTTTATAACACAGTAGGTTATAGAATGTCTGAAGCCAATTCCTCTGTCGTACCAGCTGACATGTTTTATTACCTTGGATTTGTGAGGCAGTCTTATTATAAATATTTCTAATTGAAAGTTGTTAGAGCACAAAAAAGTAGATACCAATTCCCAATATCAATTAATGAGTTGGATTTTTACTTAATAATTGAAGAAAAACTATCCCTTTTTATTTGTATACATTAAAAAATTAAGGCTATTGTCCCAATGTAATTATAAATCTCACAGCAATAGGTAAATAATAGTAGAATCAGTCACCTTGCCTTGCAGATGCCTTTCCATGCTCATGCTCCGTTTGTTCTTTCTCAGGTGTTTGGCCTTAAGGCAAGGTTTTACCAATTCTTGCTTAATTTGCACTGCAAATGTTGTTTAAGCATTGACCTGGCTCTTAACTGTTTGTAGTAAACCAAAGCTGTCAGTTTGGAACTGCAAAAGGCAACTAATATGCTGAGGTGGTAATGTGTGGAATAAGTAAATGTGCATTTTTTTAATCTGTTTACTTCAAAAAGCAATATGTTTCTGTTGTCACTGAATGACTTCACACACAACTGTTTCCCTTTCACTTCCCAGGGCCCTATTGGTGCTGCTGGTCCTCCAGGCTTCCCAGGTGCTCCTGGTGCTAAGGTACGAACATCTGCTTCAACTGGTGCATTTGATAGTGAAGATGAAACGTAGTAACCAGAGTTTCTAGGCAGCAAAAGAACTCCCGCCTTCTATGAACTAAGTAGTTACTCTAGGGATTCATCCTCATCCTGATCTGTATTTGGAGAACATCAGATCTGAATGTTAATTTAAAACACAGCACTTACTTCACAGCTGATGGTTAAAGCTGGGCAGGTTCAGAAAGACACATAACCCTTTTACTGCTTCCTATGTGATGCACCTATACACACTTTCCAAAAGTGACGTGAATCATAATAAATAAGTGAGGCAGCAGTTAACATCAATTCACAGAAATAGTGGAGGACAAAGAAGCTGCTTTTGAGTATTGGGCTACTTCCAATCTAAGTCCCTGAAACTGCAATTCAGAAATTGCATTAAAATTTTTCAGGTTAAGGGCTGTACCATTTTGCTCTTGCAGACTTTAATTTAAATTATTCACTTTATTCCTCAAATCTTACCATATTTTACCTGGATAACAGCCTCAATAATCTGAGTGCCCAAGGAAGGACACAGCATTTGAGGAAAGAGTATGGCATATATTTCATTTACAACTTTTGCTGATCATTTCCCACAAAATCCATGTCATTCTGTGCAGCAGACAAAATCCACTTTTAGAAGAAAAAAAGATATTGTTTCCTAGACCCTTTAATTTTAACTGCAGGGAAGATGAGAAAAAAAAAGGAATCCCATTCTGTTTTTTCTTTTCAAAAGGCAAGACTTTTGAAAACCATTAAGTCTTCTCTAATGCAGATGAAAGAATGGTTATAGCATGTGGTTTCAAGAGAAGACTCTGTACATATCCAGGGGCAACTCTGACTGAACTGCTAAAGAGAACTTTTCATTATATTCAGGTTCTTGTAGTCAACTTAGGGAATACAACCTTGTGAAAATAAAAGCAAGAGCCTTCTTTTTGTCATTTACTCCATTGTGAACACTATTGCATGGCACTCTGATCAGACATAATTTTCCATTTTGCATCTATACAAATGGCATCTGAAAGTGCAAGATAATGGCCAGTTAGGTCTCATGTACTGTGGCACCTCAGGCCAGTTCTACAGGCACATGGATGCAAATGAGACTGGAATTCTAATTCTGATTTTTTTGATCAACCTTCTGGGTAAGCATCTGTTTGTCCTGTCTTAGCCATTACCATAAATGGAGCCTAACTGGACATCCCACCTTGAGTGCCTTTAAAATCCATTAAAAGCTTTCAGCTGCTTTGTTTCCCGGCCTCTGAAGATCTTCATGCCAGGCTGATATTGGATTGCTTCACTATTGCCCTAATACTGTGTACACTGATAGGGGGTTCTGTCCTTCTCTCCAACAGGGTGAAATTGGACCTGCTGGTAATGTTGGTCCTACTGGTCCTGCTGGCCCAAGAGGAGAGATTGGACTTCCTGGTTCTAGTGGTCCTGTTGGCCCTCCAGTGAGTAACTTGCCAGGTTTTATCTTTTGTCAGGTGTGTGCACTTTTGATTCTGAATTAACCAGTATTATTATCTTTTTTAACAGGGCAACCCTGGTGCTAATGGTCTTCCAGGGGCTAAAGGTGCAGCTGTAAGTACACCTACACTCACACGTGTTTGCTCTAAAAAAACCCAATTCAGTTAATGCAGCAGAAAAGGCAGTGGGTTCACAATACCTTTTTTCCCCTTCTGTTGGACAGGGTCTTCCTGGTGTTGCTGGTGCTCCTGGTCTGCCTGGTCCCCGTGGTATTCTTGGTCCTCCTGGCCCTGCTGGTCCTAGTGGTGCTAGAGGACTTGTTGTAAGTGACCTCCTCTATCGCATGTATTTGAAAACCAAACACAGTGTCCGCAGTTGTAGTACAAGATTTCCTCTGGATACGTTTTTGTTATAGTGCAGACATTTTTTCTTGATGCACTATAATTGAACATTGTAGTTAGTTTCTTTGTCTCATTAATTGCTTTAGATGCTGAGACTGAAAAGGTTCACTTTGCACTCCCTATGAGTGCAAGGAGTAGTTGGACTCAGTGATCTTTATGGGTCCCTTCCATTGCAGATTATTCTATGACTGTGAAGTTCTGTCCATGTGGATAGCTGTGAGAGAGATGTGGCAGAAATCTCACAACTAGGCCCTTAGTGGGTATCCTCAGTAGAGGAACAAGCCCTAAATGTGTTACTGTTCAATACTGTCATCTCTAAGCATCTTTAACATGTTTGGGTTTGTGCCTTTTGGGTTTGTGCCTCAAAAATACAGTCATGCTTAGGGACTGTTCTCACAGTATAGGGAGGCATGCCATTAAATGATAAAAGAATTTTTTGATTCATGAGTAAGCTCTCCAGGTAGAAGAGAGATTTTTGGAATGATGCCTAATTCTGTCATCTCTTTTTGTTTCGGTCTCTAGGGTGAACCAGGCCCCGCTGGTGCCAAGGGAGAAAGTGGTATGAAGGGTGAGCCTGTAAGTATGGCAAAATGTGAAGCCTTTTTCAATCAAAAGCCTTATATCTGCAACATGGTGTCTGACGTCTTCTTTTTCCCTGTTTGTCCAAAATAGGGTGCTGCTGGACCTGCTGGCCCTCCTGGCCCTAGTGGTGAGGAAGGCAAGAGAGGCAGCCCTGGAGAACCTGGCTCTGCTGGTCCACCAGGCCCTGCTGGTCTGAGAGTAGGTTTTCTTTTCATGTTCTTCATGTAGAAGCAAAAAGGAAATTGGGAATCAATCTAGAGTCCCACAGGCAAATTAAATAATTATGAGTAGTTAAATTTACATTAATGCTGCTAAGCAGTGATAATTTTCAGTTCTGAGCCTTTTGATTAGTTGGGACCAAACCCATTTTTGCTTTGCATTAATGCTTATTTACTATCTTATCCCTGAAGTATTTAGAGATTGCTTTGATTTATCCACTGTGTAAAATTACTGAAATATCTTTTGATTACTCTTAGAAGTTTGTGATGGGATTTAGCTGCTTAAAACAGACAATAGGCTCACACATAATGGGGGGCAAAACGTTTCAATTCAATGTCTTCAAGGATGCCTAGTAAACTTTTCACTGGGTGAGACAGGTACTCCATGAACTTCAAGAGGGATGTAGCTTCGTGAAGGAAAAGAATCCACAGGAAAATAATATGAAAAATGGCAGTGATTACTCCAGGGTTTTTTTTGTCAGAGATAAAGAACTCAAGAATCAGTAACTCTCTGCAAGGGGAAATGTGGAACTGAGGGATCCTGGCTGCTGGCTAGAGCAACTACTAGTTACAATGAACACTGAAAATGATATAAACAGATTTGAATTTAAAGAAATCTACAGGAAGTGAGGGAGATTTCTTTCACAATAGCTGTTTACACTGAGGTGTATGTGCTTAAAGCTGCACTCACCTGAAATTCAGCAGACCTGCTTGGAAGGCTGAAATCTAGTAGGCATTATACACCTCACAGGAACAGATTTATTTCTTTCCCTTTCTTAATTTGTTTTGTGTTGACCTGCAGGGTGTACCTGGATCTCGTGGGCTCCCTGGAGCTGATGGCAGAGCTGGTGTTATGGTAAGACTTTTTTCTGGGTCACTATTTCTGAACCATCTTTTATATACAGATGTGCAATGCTTTTTGCTACCTCTGCCTAATTTTATTGATTTCTTTTGGTAGGGACCTGCTGGTAACCGTGGTGCTAGTGGTCCTGTTGGTGCTAAGGGTCCTAATGGTGATGCTGGCCGTCCTGGTGAGCCTGGTCTTATGGGTCCAAGAGTAAGTTTGAACTCTGTGGATTAAGTTTGAACTACATAGAAAGAGAATTACTTAAAATTAATGGACGAAATTATTCAGAAATCCAACTGCAAAAATTCAGCATGTGTTAACCACAGTTAGGGCACTTCCACCACTCAACTGAAAGATCCCATTAGGAATGATTAAGAAGCATCAAAATGTTTATTGAAATTAGTTACTTTTGTTAGGGTAGTGTTTGATTGCCTTGGGATGGACCTCTTGTACTAGATACTGTAAGGGCTTTCCACTTGTGATTATTTACAGAATGTGATCGTTATGATCACAATTGAGGAGTGTGTGTGTTCTCTTTAATGAACTCAAAGAAAACCAGACCCTACTAAAATGATGTGAAATGGCTGATCTGAATGATTTTTTTTCTTTTGCAAATGATTTCACTGAAAGCAGACATTTACTTTAAGTGGTGTTGGCTGCAGCCAGATTATGTTCATCTCATTACATTTATACTCCTTATTCTTTCTCTTCCTACCCTACCCTGTGAAGTGAAAGTTTGCAATGCTAATATGAGTATTAGGCATCTGCAAACATTGAACCACACTATCCTCCAAAGCAGAGCCTAAATTAGTTTCTCTGAGTGAAACAGGTACTTCCCCATGGTGATTTTCAACTGGTATGGGAGCACACACCAAAAAATTAAGTCAGTGTGCTTCTGGTGGAAATGTGGTAGCACCTACTGTCCTGTGTAAACAGTGTACATTGATAACTCGGCACCTCTGTGATTGTGCATGTATGCATGTAGAAAAAAAAATGGTGGCTATGTGTTGAGTGAGTAGATTTCCTTCTAAAAACAAACTTTTCCTTTCTCAGGGTCTCCCAGGCCAGCCTGGAAGCCCAGGCCCTGCTGGCAAGGAAGGTCCTGTTGTAAGTACCTTGCTTTTTATTCTGTTCCCCTGCTGCATGGGAAAGAACGAAGCACAATTGTATAAAGCAGACATCTCAGCACTGAGCTCTAACACAATGGTGTAAAACCAGGAAGATTTTCTGTTGTATTACTCAGAAGATCAGTGTGAAGCTTTCCGTTCATTTCTGAGGGTCTCAGATCAGGTCTGTGTCCTGAAAGGGAAGAAGAAATACAGAGTTCTACAGAAAGGAGAAAAAGGGAGGGATGCATGAGCATGCAATGTATCAACAATTGTGAAAAGTTAAATTACATTTGCTTCCTGTCAGTACATGTTTCTCCTAAAGCTGAACTCTAATTAAATTACCTCAGCCATTTAATGGTATGATTTCTTTTTCTAGGGTTTCCCTGGAGCAGATGGTAGAGTTGGGCCAATTGGTCCAGCTGGTAATAGAGGTGAGCCTGGCAACATTGGATTCCCTGGACCAAAAGGTCCCACTGTAAGTACAGTTCAGAAACTTTCTGTTACTATGAAAGCATTTCCAGACTAATCTGTAGGGTCCCAACTTGATCATTAATCCAACACATCCCCCTGTATCATCCTGTGCTGCTCATCGGATGGCATCCGCTTACATTCAAGAGTTCTGTTTCAAGTTATTTGCCAATTATCAAAAATGAGATTAAAGAAATTAAAAAGCAGCTTAATCAGCTTAGGGATATTTTGAAATTGAAGTGATTAGAATAATATATGTCTATTTTATGATTTCTGAATGTGCATTTTATCATTTCTGTATATTCACATCTGTAAAAGTTCGGCCAAGTTTGGCCATTAAACCAGTTCCAGAGTACTGTTACTTATGGAGCACTCAAAAGCTCACTCAGCTTAGAAGAAGAGCTGCCAGTGGTTTCAGTGGAGTTCTTTACATGTCCCACAGAGGCCACAGGTAGCAATCAGTCCTGGACTTGGGTGTTGCTGTACATACACACACACATGCAAACATAAGTGTGTTGCATAGCATACTATGTGGAGTGCCATGAGTTATGATCTCAAAACATAAAGGCATTGAGTTTTGAAAATAAAAGACATATATTTTTGAGCTAATCTAAGTGATCCAAAAAGACAGCTGGAGCTTGTGTGTGTTTTAATTTGGGTTAAATAAGTACTACAGTAAATCTTCTGGCAGTGAAAGTGTAAGTCTCTGCTTAGTAGTTTAAACTGAATCTAATATGAAGTGATGGTTAACTTTTAAATCCTTTTCTTTCAACTTCAGGGTGAACCTGGCAAACCTGGTGATAAAGGCAATGTTGGTCTTGCTGGCCCACGGGTATGTGGATATATTTTCTTTTTCACATTCCAGAGAGAAAAAAAAATGTAGATTTTCCAAACGTCTGTAATAAGATAGCATTGGCTTGTCCGAGTATGAATAGATGATGAAATTACAAAAGCCCTTGGGAATACATTCTTTTTAGCCTCATGTCAGTGGGGGCTATTACTTAATGGATAAATGAGAACTCTCCTTCTTGGGTATTAGCTGGGGAATTAATAATGGGGTATTATCCTAGGAAGAGGAAAAAATAACACTCCCTGTCCTTAATTCCTAGGGCACAGTATGTGGTTTCCACTTCATCCTGTAAATTTCCAACTTTTTACTGATAGTTGAAATTTACTAATTCTTCCATTTGAGGGATCCAAAAAACAGTCTGCTGTGGGAAAAATGCTATCAGCAAGGTTTCTATATTGTTATTCCAAAAGAAGTTTTCTTAAGTATACATGTGTTGCAATAACTAAAACAATAATAAGAATTTAAAATTTTAAGCACCTTTAGTACCTCTGGCAGTGACACTCTTGCAAGTAAATGGTTAAATTCAAAATACACAGTCAGAGACGTTTAGTTTCAGCACATAATCATTTAGAGATATTACTTATATCAAATCAAAACTTTGATAACAGTTTTCTACTTGGACATATATAGGGTGCTCCTGGTCCAGAGGGAAACAATGGTGCTCAAGGTCCTCCTGGAGTCACTGTAAGTCACAGCCTCCACACAAATCCAATTTGTGGTTTACTTTTCATTAATGGGGCTTCCCATTTTAAAATCCACTTCCCTGTATTTCTTCTCCCAAGTTAATCACTTGTTTTCCATTTCATTCAGGGCAACCAAGGTGGAAAGGGTGAAACAGGTCCTGCTGGCCCTCCTGGCTTCCAGGCAAGTACCCGTGTGCTCTGTTCAATCTTATCTGTGATTCCCAGTGTGAAGAGCTTCTGCCTTAACTATATTTATATTCTTGTTCCTTTACACTCAGGGTCTGCCAGGTCCCTCGGGTCCTGCTGGAGAGGCTGGTAAACCAGGCGAGAGGGTGAGTGACAGACACAGCATTCCATGGACAGGGCAGGCATTGCATGAGGGCTGTGCTTGCAATGGCACACGTGGTGGAGCCAGAGCTTGTTGAATCTGTTTGCCAAAACAAAGCAATCAGGGTAACATGCAAACTTTAATAGTCCCTTTTGCATTGGAACTTGCATTCTATTTCCTTTTTCAAAGTATGAAACAGAGCAAAGATAGTCCTTTGCTTTTTGGGCCTTAAGTAGCAATAAAATATGCTTCTTCCCCCAGAAGAGACAGTACCCAAAAAATATTTTATTTCACTTTTCTTTCAAAATCTTCAAGGTTCAGTCTAACCTGAAATATTTCAATTATGTTTTTGCATCTCAGCTGATTTCAGGGAATGTACAATGACATCCAACTGAGGTGGTTTAGTCGTAATTCATGCTCTAGCTGCTGCACAGTTTAGTGTGAGATATAGTCTGCGAACTGTGCATCCTTTGTGTCATAATCACATTTAACATTTTTGGTTTTATTTATGTCCTTGTAAAGGAGTTTACATTGCATATACATGAAAAAGAGCTTGTAATTTAATAACTAATTCTTCAGATGAAAAAAATATTATCTAATGTGTACCTTGAGATAGTGTGCAGCTGGAGGAAAAGGGCTTATTTCCATGTATGTAATAGACTGTCTGAAAACTTGTCTGAAACTTTCCAATATGCTGCTGCAATTTGAGAATTTGCATTTGTTGCTAAGAAACAAAGTACTATTTAAGCAAGTAAAATATATCTACTCTCTTCTAGGGTCTCCATGGTGAATTTGGTGTCCCTGGTCCTGCTGGCCCAAGAGTGAGTAACTCATTTGAAATCTGGTACAGTCTGTCTAAACAATGTGTTCAATAATAATAGTAACTATATACATTTCCACATTCCTCAAGGCAAAAACCTCTTCTCTGTTACAGAGTAGTGTATTGCAGCAGACTCCAGGAATGAAGGATAATATTCTCTGCTCTTTACAGGTGTCAGGATATTTGAGTTAGGGTTGACACAGTTGCCAGTGTTAGTAAACTTCTGTATAAGGAGTATGAATATTACCCAAATAATGATATTCCGTATTAACCTTACAATGAGATGTGGATGATAAAGGACTGATCCTGCAGTGTTACACTGAGGCCTGATGAATATGAGAGTTATCATCTGCAGTGCCTGTGCACAGATCTTCTTAGCCTGACCATTTCAGTTTTACTATCCCTAGCTAGGCAGCTCTTCCTTCCCCAGTACTGTCTTTGAATAAATAGTGGGCTGAATTCAGAAACTGGAATAGTCATTAGAAGGTATTGCCTCCCACTTCCCTTTAATTCTGAACTGTCAATCAACATCCTCAAAGAGCTTTGTGTGGATGCCTTCCTGCATGGCAGGAAGATCTCATTTATGTAGAGTAAGGACTAGTTTATAAAGGGCTCAAGTAAGTATTTGCTTTCCAAATGCAACTGTAAAGAGATGGATATTTAACCTACTTCTATTGCTTCTTCTTTTCTTCTGACTTCCAGATAAAATGTGTCCAGTGACAAATATTCCCATTCACTCTTATAAGTTATTTCAGTCTGATTAAACAGCATTTTTGCTCTTATGTTTCAGTGACCTGAGTCTATATCAAAACCCATGTCTGCTCTAAGCTCTCATTTTGCCAGTGCATCCTTTGTCCAAGTGCCAAGTTCCCTTTGCCATAGCAGTAGCAGTTATTTCCCTCTGCTCTAGCTTGCCCTAAGCATCACATATCCAGCCCTCAGTGTCTTTCATCCAGTATTCCAAATTAGGTCTTACTGATGCTTTATACACAAAACTAACACTACCTAAAAACGCCCCACTGCTTGTACCAGATCACATTTTCCTTTTGCATATCTGTATCCTATTGTTGGCTATTACCTTCCTCTTTCAGTCATTTTCACCATTGAAACCTCCATTTAGAGCAGAATTTGCAGTTTTGGTGCCTAAATAAATGGCCTGGTACTTGTATTCTTGAATTTTACTCTGCTGTGACTGCCATCTAGCAGGTTATTCGCTTCTTTCTGTATTGTCTGCCAATCCTTCTTCCTGTTGACAAATGCTTCCACATTTGTGATATCTGCATATTTCTTCTTTTTCTGGCTCTCTGTAATTAAAAAAATGTATGAAAAAAGATTTTATTTAGGAACATCTCTACAATATAAATTAACCTGTTGCATCATTGCTGCTTTCTACTGGTATGCTATATCCCCTTAAGTTGGTTCTTTGACCACATTATAGTTCTTAAACAAATTCTGTTTTCTCCAGCATAACTTAAAAACTGCATTATACCATATCAGATTATTCACTGATATCCATTTTAATCACACTGAGAAAATCGGAGAAATCTTTAGTAAAACCAGTGTTTCTATCTTTGATAGATCTATTGTGCTTTTAACTGAGTTTCTGGCTACTTCCATGTCTTCAGATCTGTGACTCAGAATTTATCCTTATGCCTTTTATAATGTACAGGTCACATTAGTAGGATTTTGGTGTTACCTTTATTCTGCTGTCACCAGGCATTTTCCCCTGTAAAAATACCAATTACTATCCCTTTAATTTCCCTAGAATCCATTATTTGTCCTAAAACGGAATCTCTATTTGACAGTAGAATGCCAGACACTTATCAGAATGAGCACAGTAGCCAAAATCCATGTTTAAGAGGTATTAATACTTTAGTTGTCAGCTGTTGTCATGATGCAAGACTTTATTACTCAATTTTGATATTTTTGTGTCAAAATCTAGAGCCAAATCTTACGATGAATTTAGTTAATAGCTGCACAATCATCATTAAGGGTTTGTTCAGCTAAAAGTGCTGTCATTGCTCCTAGCCAGTGCTTTCAGCTCCAGCAGTTCAAGGAAGCACTCAGATCAGACTGTCTCCTGTAGGGCGAGCGTGGTCCTCCTGGCGAGAGCGGTGCTGTTGGCCCTGCTGGTCCCATTGGAAGCCGTGGTCCCTCTGGCCCTCCAGGCCCTGATGGTAACAAGGTATGCCTTTTCCATCTGCCATTGCCTTACTGTTCAGCTCCTGAGGAACACAATCCCAAACCTCTCTCCAGTGGTAAAGTTCCCTCCCAGCTGGTCCACGCTAGTATTAAGTGGCTTTATGTTTAGTACTGCAGATGATGGGAGGGGAAGTCAGTTTGTATACAGGTTGTCAGCTGGGTGTGTGCTGTTCTGTTTGGAGATAGGATATGAGATTCTCACCAAAATTCATGCTGACTTCTGTTTATACCCATGCATATTTGCACACAGGAAGCTCTTGTGTCTAGTGAGCAATATTTTCCCCCAAATATTAAGGCAATAGTTAGTGATCATCTAGAAAATGATGTTGTTGGCTTGATGCTAAGTGAATCTGAGTCTTAGTTCTCTGGATTTCCATGGCTAGTTTTTCCAGAGAAGTTTAGTTTGGAAAAGGGACCTAAAACCTCATGAGCCCACAGAATTGGAGAGTGTTCACATCTAGCATCTTCACTAGCTGGAAAAGTAAAAAACATACAATAGGTCAAGACAAAAATGTTGCCACTCACACTGTTTACAAACAAGTAAAATGGTGGGCAGAATAGTAATGATGATTTTGTTCCAAATTGTGTGAGTGACTTGACCCTGACTTGAATCATATGCTGTTGCTGCTAGGGTGAGCCTGGAAATGTTGGTGCTGCTGGTGCTCCTGGTCCTGCTGGCCCTGGTGGAATCCCAGGAGAGAGAGGTGTTGCTGGTGTTCCAGGAGGCAAGGGTGAAAAGGTAAGATGGACAACTGGCTTATTACTGCATGAACACATTTGAGATGCCTAAATTTCATGAACTTGGAAAAACGTGCAGGTTACCCCAATGTGACCTTTATTTACTGTGAAACTATTATTCAATAGTCAGCAAGTTGAAACTTTGTTCTACCAGACTGACTGTCTTTTCTAAGGTGCTATCCTGAAACTTTTTAAAAAACACTATATATTGACATGCAGATTAATGCAGAACACTAGGCTGTATTAAGGAAAAAAAAGAGAGAGAACAGAGTGCTGATCTGATTTCTTGACTCAAGTGATGGCCTGAAAATAACTTTTTGTTATATGAAACATGTGGCATTTTATGTGTCTGCCCATGTGACATCATTGTTTTTAATAGCTGTTTTCTTGCTTCCTATAGAAAGTATAACATGAATACCCAGAAAAATTTTTACAGATGGGTATCTCAACCAAAAGAAAAGAGATTTTGAGGGGGATTTATATTCATCATTTTGAATATATATGGACATGATTTTCAATTTCTAATTCCATTCAAAATTCTTGGGACCTGGGAGAAACCAAGGTTTCCCAAAACAGAAGCAGGTTTGTTCTGAAAAGCATGCCAGCCCCCTTTCCAAACATTCACTCTGCAAGTCAGTACCTACTCAGCAATAATAACAAGGCTCATTTCTCCAGAAAACCTGGCATGATAAGCTTTTTGTATGATGTCTAAGTAATGCACAGATACTCAGCAAAGAGCTCAAGACTTCTTTCATACAAATTATTGTGTTCTCTACCAATACAATTTTTCCCACTGTGTTCCAGGGTGCCCCAGGTCTGAGAGGTGATACGGGTGCAACTGGAAGAGATGGTGCTCGTGTAAGTATCTTCTGGTTCTATCTGACTTTACCTTGCTACACCTCAGAACTTAAATAACTGAGAAGGATTTTCAGAACTTGCATTTCCCACTATATTGCATTACTGCTTGTGTATGCTTGTTTTTCACAAATCGTTGTAATTTTGTTGCCTCTTGTCCAAGCATGATTGAATTCAGGGGGCAAGAGAGAGAAAAGTGATCACTTCTCATGCAGCCAAGCAGAGAAATTACATGAGCAGGGTGTTGCACAGACATTGCACAGCTGTTCAGTGTGACAGTGTCCTCTTTAATTCCATGAGCTCAGCCCAGACAGCTAATTTTAAAAGCAGTCTGCAAAGTTATACAAAACTATCCTTAATTTGAGATTTCAGGTGCCTTTCTTAGAATTCATACTTTGGGAAGGAAAACAACAGAAGAGATTTTGTTTTATAAAATCATGTATCCTTTATATTGAGAACATCTGAAAGAAAGTCAGTTACACACCTTTCTCCGGGAGGAAAGAGAAAGCTATTTTAAAGTAGTTGGTCCTGTTTACATTTTGTTTGAACCAGTGTCCTGTCTCTTGGCCTATAGGGTCTTCCTGGTGCTATTGGTGCTCCTGGCCCTGCTGGTGGTGCTGGTGATCGGGTAAGTCTACTCTTTGAATGAAAAAATGCCTTGTTGATACAGTTTACTCACATATGAATATTAAAGATGACTTCTGTAAAAACCAATTCCATCTTTCTAGTTTGCACCAATTCTTTCAGTTTTTCAGATTTGGGAAGCAAGGGCTGTTGGAGCTATTCAGTGAAGCTTGCCATAGGACCCCAAACTTATTTCTAAAAGGGCAGGGAAGATGTACATCTACGTGGCAGTGTGTTATATCTGGAGAGGATTCTGATTCAGTCTTGGCCTGAATTTTTTCCCAGCTGAGGTTAAACTCCACAATCCTACTGGCATTGTGAGAGGAGGTTTTGATACAATGTTGAATAACCACACCTTAGCTCAGAATTATACTTTATGCCATCTGAGAATCATTAGAAATGATTAATGCAGGGTGTATCAAAACCAGAAGCATTTTCAGTAACATCCTCTGCACTGGAGACCCAAGGTGGCTCACTATATCTATCTACCACAGGAGCATTCCTGTTCTGGCTGCAGTAAAACCATTTCCCAAAGTCAAAATGTTTTGGGCTGTCTTTTAGGGAGAAGGAGGTCCTGCTGGTCCTGCTGGTCCTGCTGGTGCCCGTGGTATCCCTGTAAGTAGCAATTTCTACAATTCAAAGAGTCAAAGACATGATGTTCAGAAAACTGCCCTTTTAAAGACCATTCCAACCAGCTGTCTCTTCTTTGTCCTCTCTTTAGGGTGAACGTGGTGAGCCTGGTCCTGTAGGTCCCAGTGGATTTGCTGGACCCCCTGTGAGTTTTGTTTGCACTTTCCTGATATTGATGCCATAACCTTGCTCTGTTTCCTCTGCAGGGTTTTCAGTTCCTGATTTTGTCTGGTTTTCTGCCCACAGGGTGCAGCTGGTCAGCCTGGTGCTAAAGGCGAGCGTGGGCCCAAAGGACCTAAGGGTGAAACTGGACCGACAGGTGCCATTGGCCCAGTCGGTGCTTCTGGACCACCAGTAAGTGAATTGTGTCTTTGTGAAGTGCATAGCTCTCAACTGTGCCATGCAAGCAATACATCAGGCTGAAAGCCTTGAATTCTGAAAAGGTAGTGAAAGAAAAAAACGAAACTTCCAGCTAGGTTGTGAAAAAAATTACCATGCTGATTTTTCACACATTATGTAAATTTTATCCGTCTATTTATGTGGGCTCAGATCGTGCGTCTGGAACTGAAATTAAGAGAAAATAATAATTAATTTACAACTTGCTCTGAAGATCAGCAAAATCACTCTATCTTGGACCATTCAGGGGGTGATTATGGGTAAGTTCTGAGGGAAGGACGTTGACACTCTCCTCTCAAAGATGAGATGTGCTGTCACAGTCTGATTTGCAGACTCAGTCATCCAGAAGCATGTGTGCAAATTTGTCCATGCACCCATTTGCACATAGGCTTTTCATGTGCTGACACCTTTATAGACCAAAGTTGTACACTGCTTCTCATGCACATTATTGGGGAACTGATTGAAATGATGTAGTAAGTCAGACCCAAGTACTTCAAATACTGCAAAAGTGTTGCAGGATACTGTGGCTTGGGTTACTTACATTATAATTTTAATAGAGCAATACCAGGCTTTTGCACTATGTGGCTATATTAGTCACACAGTGCACATAGATGACTTGATGATTTTGCCCTGTTTTCACATCTTGACTTCCAGATTTGTTTAGATGCACATAACATTTACAAGAAATATTTCTGAATCATAAATTCCTCATGCAACTTTTCTTTGGCCTTGTGATACCGATTTAAAATGTCTGTGAGAATTTAATACACTATTATCAGGATAGGTAGCATGGTTTTGGGCCCAGTCCTCCTGCTGGTGTAAAAATCACCCTTAACTTTCACAGTAGTGAGACTGAGCCCTTGTTCTAAACAGGGAGCATTAATTGTCTTTGCTTGATCCATCTCTCTTTTTCAACCCTTCTTACTTAGGGTCCCGTTGGTGCTGCTGGTCCCGCTGGCCCTCGTGGTGATGCTGGTCCTCCTGTAAGTCTTCAGGCTTTTAGTATTGACATTCTTGCTTTTCATTAAGGTATTGTTTCCTTTAAACCTAATCTTCATTTTCAAATTTGCTTTTAGGGCATGACTGGTTTCCCTGGTGCTGCTGGAAGAGTTGGTCCTCCTGGCCCTGCTGTAAGTAACTAATGAAGAATTCTAATGGGAGATCAGTCAGAAGTTGCTTTGCTTAGGGGTAATCCTAACTTTTGTTCCATTGATGAAAATCATAATTGCACTGGAATAACCTCAGATCCTTACAGAATTGGATGAGAAAAAAATCTGATTGTTCAAACTCCCAGAGTGCAACCAATGCACTATTTAATTTGTTTTTATAATCCATCAAGCATCCCTATGCCTCATGAAGTACCCAACCATTTCCAAAACTATGTGTTTATTTGCTGTTGTTCAAATGCCATTACTTATGATGGAGTGGAATAAGAAGATCTTGTCCAATGTGCAGAAGGATGTTAAGGTTATCATAAGGTTATCACTCTACATTTTCTAGAGTACCTGCAGTTCTAGCCCTTGTCTTGAGCAGGGCAAACTCCCTGTGTTTTGGAATGTGAATCTTTTTTATTTTTCAGCAAGAAATTCTCATTCTACGCTGACATTTGTAGTTTTTCTTTTCAAAGGTGTTCCCAAACTTTGCCAAAAGGCACTTCTTTTCTTAGATACTCTAGATTTAAATAAATTTAAAATCTCAGTATCTAAAGCAATAAACCCTCTTGAATTAGAAGATACTGGTTTTTTTTCTCATGGATTTTATAGTTGCAATTAATGTCTCCAACGAGAGACAGATCTATATTCTATATTTTCCCACAAAGTTTTTCTATTTTCACCTGTCCAGAGTAAAAAAAAAAAAAGGCAGTCAAATAAATAATTCTACTGCTTCCATCTCTTTCCTGCTAACAAAGCAATAGAAAATGCTGCTTCAGAGCAGCTGATCACCTGTTTATTGCAAGGGACTATTTTTTCACATGGACTTAAAATGAAATTTATCTGTGTTATCCCCAGGTCTATATTGTAATGGTATCACATTCCTACTCAATCCTAGGGCATCACTGGTCCCCCTGGTCCTCCTGGCCCAGCTGGCAAAGATGGTCCCAGAGGTCTGCGTGGTGATGTTGGGCCGGTCGGCCGCACTGGGGAACAAGGTATTGCTGGCCCCCCTGGTTTTGCTGGTGAGAAAGGCCCGTCTGGAGAGGCTGGTGCTGCTGTAAGTTACTGAGTATCACATCTCCTTAAATAAGTTTCTCTTCATGTAAATGTTATGGCTTCTGAGATAGATACTTCTGGTGTTTGTGAAGGGCTTTTCTACTTTACTGACAAATTTAGCAATGCCTTTAAGTAGAAGTTTCACTGAGACACAAGAAATTGTTTGTAGGCATGCTTGACAAACATGCCATAGCAAGTGAACCTGATCCCTGGATCAGAGTTTTCTTTCTCTTTTTCTATTGTGGTGAGTTGCATCTTTCTCTAACTACAGAATAAATTGATATTTAGTCTGAGAGTAGGAAGCACGTCTTCTGCTCTGAAATTGATCCTCATGGGTAGAAAAAGAAGGAACCTGTGAATTTAGAGCAATCTCAATTCATAGCTACATCAGAAACTCTGATTTGTGGGGATTACAAGGGTGAAGTTGTCTGCTCCCAGGTTGACTTAGAATTTATGCAAATAAAATAATTACTTTTGAGTATCTTTAAGCTTTCACATCCAGAATTACTGGGTTTTTTTAAAAATTCATACATGTTTCTGTCTTACTGAAGTAAGGACTTGTGGGAAATATCACAATTGTTACTCAACAAAAAATTACAGATATTTCTTCTGTGATCTGCAGAAATTACAACTGAGAATGAATTTTTCAGTGTTGTTGTCTGATGTGTATGTTACATTTACTTTTGTCTATTAATATAAAATTCTCTTCATGTCATAGGGTCCTCCTGGTACCCCAGGTCCTCAGGGTATTCTTGGTGCTCCTGGTATCCTTGGTCTGCCTGGCTCTCGGGGAGAACGTGGTCTTCCAGGCATCTCTGGAGCAACAGTAAGTATATGATTAGTTCACTGCTTTAAACAGATAACATGTAAGAAAAAAGAAAAAACCCACACAGAATTGAGGTCCTGTGTTATGGGAAGCCAGGGAGATGCAGATTATGCTGTTTCCATTGCTGTTTGAAACAGAGGATATGGACTGACACGGACTTACCAGACCTAGATTGGTGGAAGAAATTATGGCTTGGTGCAGACAAACCAGAATTATCTGCAAGTGAGCAAATTTCTGAATGTCAGAAGTGTTAAGAGGTTTCTAATAATAGCATTTAGAATGAAGTTAATATTTTATATAGATAGGTACATTTCTTGTGTCCTGATTCTTTTTTTCCGTCCTGAACTCATTGCAGAGAAATGTTGCTCTTAGATAAAGGCTAGAGGTTCTGTAAGACTGGTTTGTGTTGTATTATAATGTCACATGTTGTTACAACTGTTCCCATATTAGGGTGAACCTGGTCCCCTGGGTGTTTCTGGTCCTCCTGGTGCCCGTGGTCCCTCTGGTCCTGTGGGTTCTCCTGGTCCAAATGGTGCTCCTGGTGAAGCTGGACGTGATGTAAGCTGTCTTTTATCCTCTTCAGGTTGCTTTTCCTTTATTCTGATCCAAATACAAACACTAGGAAAAAGTGGATGGAACTGGAGGCTGTTCTGCTAGCAAACCTGTACAATGTCGTCAGAGAAAATGGTATCAGGATTTTTATAGGCATGGATTCTCATGCCTGACTAGGTGACAGGCTTTTTAAAGCACAAGTTGTGTCTGAAATACATCCTGAAGTCACTCTCGGAATCTTTTCACGTTTTACTTAAACGCCAAGAGAGATGGAGTGGGGAACATAAGTATCTTTCATGAAAGTATAAAAATTGCAGCCTGATCAGGGAAGTTTATTTGATAAACTGAAGCATAGTTAATACATGGTTAATACAAATCTTGCAGAGACTTTGTATGATTTCAAAGAGGACAGAGAATAGTAAGTAAAAATCCTGAACTTTATTTCATTGGAATTTTCTGAAGGAAAAGGGGTTTTTTGGACACAGCCTAAGTGCTAAAGTTAAATTAACATTCACAAAGGAAGCCATTTAATTTTGTGAAGTACCACAACAAAGTAATTTAGTTGTGGCTATTGTTCAGATTCTTTTCCCTCCACTGGCATTTTTAATCTAAAAAGAAAGTATCAGTTTTAAAAGACTGTAAGCTAGTGAAGACCACTATTGTCTTAGCCTTTTCATTTACAGAAATGTTGCAAAGTCCAGTAATTTTTTTTTACTGAACTTTTAAAAACTAGAATATTTGAAGACCATTTTAATTTTCTGAGAGCATTAGTATATTTAAGGCATTTGAGAATGACATGTATAAGGAAGAGTTTTTTTTTCCTCTAAGATTTATACTATCCTATCTCAATATATTCTTTCTCTCACTGTAAGCAATTAGACTGAGACATAGTTCTGTGTGAGATGAAAAGTGATGGAATTTAGTAATTTTTTTCATGGTATTTTATTAGGGCAATCCTGGAAATGATGGTCCTCCAGGCCGTGATGGTGCTCCTGGTTTCAAGGTAACTTGTTTCTTTTTCTTTATTTCATTGTCATGGAAGAAATATTCCAATATGTGTAGGTCAGTAATAACACACTGTGTCCCCTGTTGCATTCCTTTGTTCCCAGGGTGAGCGTGGTGCTCCTGGCAACCCTGGTCCCAGTGGTGCTCTGGGTGCTCCTGGTCCTCATGGCCAAGTTGGTCCTTCTGGGAAGCCTGGAAACCGTGGTGAACCCGTAAGTTGATGAGATGATGATACACCTTAACTTTCTGGATTAAGGTCTAAGAGGACTAAGACTTGTCTATCATAAATACATATATACAAAGCACATCCCACCTCTACAATGTATGGATAATTATTTCACCTTCTCCCGAGATGTGTTGAGCATGGAACCTTCATTAGATCAATATGCAGCAGTGACAGGTGTTCTCTATTCTTGTTTCAGGGCCCTGCTGGTGTTGTCGGTCCTGCTGGTGCTTTTGGTCCAAGAGGTCTTGCTGTAAGTCTGATTTTTTTAAATACATTATCACATTGATGGAAGAAGAGAAAAAATGCTTTATCAAAAAGGACTCATAACTGTGATCAAAGGGCCCGAAAAGTAATGCTTAAGGACATGAAAATATTTAGGAACTTATAATCTCAGTTAGCATTCTCTTTTGTGGGATCAATCCTTAAGCTTTTGGGATTTGCACTCTTCCTGGGTGTGTTAAGGGGATGTGCATTATTTACATTGGGATGTATAATGTACATGTAATGTATAACTGGGATATATAATGTAGAATATTTACACTTAATTCCTGTTTTCATAGGAGTATGTTCTTGAAGCCTTCTAATTTATTCTTTTGATACCTATATCCCTTCCTAGGGCCCTCAAGGCCCACGTGGTGAGAAAGGTCTGCCTGGTGATAAGGGACCTAGAGGTCTGCCTGGCTTGAAGGGACACAATGGATTGCAGGGTCTTCCTGGTCTTGCTGTAAGTAAATGATTTTCAGGATTTTTAATATAAAGAGCAAAAAAACACAAAGTAAGGTCACACCAGCAAGAAATTCCATATGCACAACAGAGCATGTTAATACCACTTACCTCACTCTGCAGCACCTTTCAAACCAAGAGTCATAAATTGTCTCTTCAACATTCAAAGGTTTTTGTACAAAATAGCAAATACTGATATTTGCATTGGAACTGTGACTACCATTAGTTCCCTTGAAGCTCAATTGCATTTGGCTAACAAAGAATTAAAAAATCTTCTGCCTTTGTTTTACTATTATTTCTTATTTTGGTCCTTTTAATATGAGTATCAACTTTAGGAACTCTGACTTTTATTTTAAAGCCTTCTCTGAAGATCAGAAGAGACAATATAAAGAATTTTATAGGTTATCCTCTTAAATATATCTTGATGCACTCCCTCCTCTCTTCCCAAAACAAGCATTTTATACCCTAACTCCACTAATAAATGTCATTAGCCCTAGATTCCCATTCTCTTAGCCCAAATGCACATTATATACAGTTGCCTCTTGAATCAAGCAAACACAAACATGTTCCACTGCTCTTTTTTTGATGACTGTGTATCTTTCCCTATAGGGCCAACATGGTGATCAAGGTCCTCCTGGTAACACCGGCCCTGCTGGCCCAAGGGTATGTGAATTTCAGAATATACTCAAATAAGTCCCAGTCTCTTTGTGCAATATATATGTGTCCTCCCACCCATATGAATCCCTATTTGTAGCATTTTTACTGTCATTTTAACTGTTCAAATTTCCTTTTAGGGTCCACCTGGTCCTTCTGGTCCTCCTGGTAAAGATGGTCGCAATGGTCTCCCTGGTCCTATTGGCCCTGCTGGTGTGCGTGGCTCTCATGGTAGCCAAGGTCCTGCTGTAAGTATAACCTTTCTTTTTTTGTTGATTTAACACATCTATGTTATACTACAAGCCTAGCAATTACATCACTTTAGAAACCTGGCAGTTGAATTATGCACATGCTTTTATTTCTTAAGAAAAGATATTTAATATTAGGGAAATGTTTCATAGACCTAAACTAAAAGGTTTTGTTCACTCCTTGTGCCAGAGAGCAAATGCACAAAGGAGATGTGGCAGTCCTGCACAATGCATCTTCCACTGCTTCAGCCCATAACAGTCAGCACAGGGCGAGTCCATGTCTGCTGCCTCCAATTAGAGCTGAGGGTGCCAGGAGTTAACCAGGACTATACATGTGTGGAAGCATTTCATTAAAAGCACCATATCTCTAAAAGGTGATAATGCATTTTTTCTTCTGCTCTTGAAAAATTTCAGGGTCCTCCTGGTCCTCCTGGTCCCCCTGGCCCCCCTGGTCCCAATGGTGGTGGATATGAAGTTGGCTTTGATGCAGAATACTACCGGGCTGATCAGCCTTCTCTCAGACCCAAGGATTATGAAGTTGATGCCACTCTGAAAACACTGAACAACCAAATTGAGACCCTGCTGACCCCAGAAGGCTCCAAAAAGAACCCAGCTCGAACCTGTCGTGACCTCAGACTTAGCCACCCAGAATGGAGCAGCGGTATGTTAGTGCCAGATGTTTGCCCTTTCTGGCTCAGGGCATTAGCTTTCTTCAATGAAAGGTATCCTGGGCCACTTGGCAAAAATACTGTGACCAATGAGTAAGTTCTTTCTGCCTCCACCGAAAATAGATGCAGTTCCATCTGAAAAGCTCTTTGTAGATATTGTTGCATATTATTGCAATAATTTTCTGAAACAATGCAAGAAGTATTTAACCCTTACTTTCAAGTACAGTTTCTTATACATTAAAAATCCAAAATATCTGTATCCCTCTTATCACCTTGATATTGCACCTAGCTGTGATATTTATGGCCTGAGTTCCTATATCAGACAAGTGAATATGAACTGAATGCAAGGTTTATGCTGAGTGAACCGTTGTTCACATTTCTTCCCTCAATGGCAGGCTTCTACTGGATTGATCCCAACCAAGGCTGCACTGCAGATGCCATTAGAGCATACTGTGATTTTTCCAATGGTGAGACTTGCATCTATGCCAACCCTGACAATATTCCTGCTAAGAACTGGTATATCAACAAGAATCCCAAGGACAAGAAGCAGCACATATGGTTTGGTGAAACTATCAATGGTGGCAGCCAGGTAAGTGATCTACAGCAGAGTGATTGTTTCCTCTGCTGTCTGAAGAGTTCCCAATTCACTGACTCTCAGAAAGAAAACAGATAAATTAAGTTCTTAAGGGAGTAATATGAAAAAGCCAACTACCTTTTATCTCAAGGGCAGAGAGCTCTAATTCTGGCTTAGATTAGTTTGTTAAAATTACTTCTCTGTATTGTTCTAACTTTTCTTGATGTCTGCAAATAATCAATTTCACCCGACTTATGGTTATTGCTAAGGGAAGCCTGGACTGGAATATGGTACATATAAAGACAGTCCAGAAAATGTCTGAAAAAATAAGAAAAACATCAATAGTTTTAATTGCTATTTGTTACATAAAATACATACAACACTATTCCTGGAAAGATAGTTATATTACACATCACAGATTGAGTGCATGCTACCGTAACATTCAGAATTGTTGGTATAAGTAAAAACAAGAACTACTACTTGCATGTTAAATACTCTCCCAGCAAATTTCAAATCCATCACTTTTGTACAGCTAAGGAGATTTAATTACATAATTGTTAAAGGAAATTGAGTTGATATTGCAATGAAGTGTCGAAGATGAGATTTAATCACATTGAATCAGAACAGTCTAGGGTCCTGTTCCTTAGAGTGGCTAAAAGTAGATGCTAGAAAAATAATTTAAGAGTGAAGAAAACATTTGTACTATTATATTAATAGTACAATATTCATTTTACTATTAATATTAATAGGAGAAATTGTTATTCATATTAATGATAGAACAGACACTGTTATATTTTTTTAAGTTTCAAAATTGTATCAAATTTCAGGGTTTTATTGAGACAGGCCTTGTTTGTGTGTAGCTGTGGAAACAGTAGATTGTCTTCCTTGAATTATCTGATTTTGTCTCTGAATCCATAAAAACTGTTAAAACCATATCTTGGAACAGAACTCTACAGTTTAACTACATCCACTTGTGTCTGGTTGTCAGTCTACCTCCTACTACTTTTATTTCATGCTTTAGTTTTGGATTGGCAATAGAAAAGTGATTGCAGACTTGCGATTCTTTTTTGTAAAAGTTCCTAGCTGTTGTGGTTTAAACTCAGATAGAAATTAGGTACCACTGCCACTTGCTCAACTCCCTCTCTCTTCCCCTCAATCCACTCCAGTAGAAGGGGAAGGAGAAACAAAGTAAAACTGGCATGTTGAGATAAAAAGTTTAATAATTGAAAATAAAATACAGTAACAATGGTAAATAATAATGATAATAAAAAGGAAAACAACAGGTGATGCACAATGTCATTGCTAACCACCTGCTGACTGGTGCCAGACCCTGCTGCTTCCTGAACCCAGACTAGCCACCTTTTGAAGTTATTTCATCCTAGTTTCTATACTGGGCATGATTTTTTATGGTGTTGAATGTCCCTTTGGTCAGCCCAGGCCACCTGTGCCAGCTATGCTCCCTCCCAGTTTCTTTTGCCTGCTTCCTCACTGTCAGAGCATGAGACACAAAAAAAGTCCCACACAAAAACAAACAAACAAAGTGTCCTTGACTGAGGATAATCATGACTTAGCAAAAATCCAAAACGTCAGTGTGTTATCAACGCCATTCTTATTCCAAATTCAAAGCACAGCACTGTATCAGCAACTGAGAAGAAATTAACTCTACCCTAGCTGAAAGCAGGACAGTAGAGCAGCTATCCCGTATTTGCATTAGGAACAACCTCTTTTGCCCAGCAGTCCAGCTGACTGGGTTCCTCTCTGTTTTTCAGTTTGAATACGCTAGTGAAGGAGTGACCTCAAAGGATATGGCCACCCAACTCGCCTTCATGCGTCTGCTGGCCAACCATGCCTCCCAGAACATCACCTACCACTGCAAGAACAGCATTGCCTACATGGATGCAGAAACTGGCAACCTTAAAAAGGCTGTTGTGCTGCAGGGATCCAACGATGTTGAACTACGAGCTGAAGGCAACAGCAGATTCACTTTCAGTGTTCTCGAGGATGGCTGCTCTGTAAGTAACGCAGAAAGCACCAGCACAGTAACTGCCCAGGCCTAAGCAAGTGATTAGGGATAGTTGTGCTTTAATTCAGAATTAGATTATTAGTCAAAACAGAAAAATTTTTCCTGGTGAAGATACATAGCCTACGATACAAACCCAACCATGGCAGATCGTTAACAAGTGGGAAGGAAAAG
Source organism: Polioptila caerulea (assembly GCA_013397295.1). Classification (NCBI taxonomy): domain Eukaryota; kingdom Metazoa; phylum Chordata; class Aves; order Passeriformes; family Certhiidae; genus Polioptila; species Polioptila caerulea. Next base: position 1,138,218 of record VYXF01010451.1, read on the forward strand.
GTTACAAACAAATCCTACCTTGTACTGTACACATCACAAAAAAAAGTTTTCAGAGGGACCAGATCCAAATTCTGTGTAAACAGAAGATTGATAAGAAAACAGTGCACAAGCTATAGGAGGGGCAGGATGTTTAAGTCCTGAAACAATCAGGCAGGGGTCTCTTAGGATCTAACATGAACGTGAATAATATGGTAGTTTACATGCAGCATCACAAAGGACTGCAGAAGATTCAAGTAAATATTTTCTCTTTATGGAGATCTAAATAGTTGGATGTGGGTATCTGATTTGCAAACAATAGAAGCAAATTATTTCAGAAATTATCCATTCAGGTGAAACAGTCCTTAATACTGTGAACAATGCAGTAACAATTGCAATGAATCCTTTCTTACAGAGAAAGAACAACGAATGGGGTAAAACAATCATTGAATACAGAACAAATAAGCCATCCCGCTTGCCCATCCTTGACATTGCACCTTTGGATATTGGCGGCGCTGACCAAGAATTCGGTTTGGACATTGGCCCAGTCTGTTTTAAATGAATGAACTAAAATTAACTTAAAGCCTCTCCCAAATTATTCTCTTGTCATTTCTTTTTATAATGAAAGCTGACTCCTTCCATTTCTTCTGTTCATCTACTTGCTTAAACTCTGGGCGAAAGAGAAGGAGAAGAATTGATTGGAGCATTGTGCAATGAAATTTAATACAGCCCCAAATGGACTTGGAAATCTTTCAAGATTTAACACCTTGTTTTGGGAAATGTCAACCTTTGTAAAGAAAAAAAAAACAAAATAAAAAGTCATGAAAGTTTGCACCACTTGTGGTCTTTGAATATCTTCCACAGAGGAAGTTTAAATCCATGACTTCCAAAGATTTAAACTACCTCATAACACTAAATCAAAATTGATCCACATCTTTTGTAGGAACTTCTCTATATGATCTGAGGTACTTTCAGTTCCACTCAAAATACAGTGGTGCTAATTGCATAAGTACAGAGTATCTTTCCAATACTTGAACTTTGATGGTGCTAGTAGCATTTAAAGTATTGCTTCTCTGTTTCTTTGAAGTCTGTCTTAAAACTTAGGATGTCCTGTCTCACCCACAGCTTAAGCATGTGGATAATTTTTCTTCCTCTGTTTTCTTCCTCTAAAATCAGGTGTTCCTGCTTTCAAATTTCATTTCCATCTTCTACTATGGGTAAAAAAAAAATCATCATTTCTCGAAAACAGAAAGAAAATGTATTTTGTATATGTGAGATGTTTAAATAAATTGTGAAAAAAATTAAATAAAGCATGTCCAGTGTTCCAAAAGAAACTATTTAATAAATTACTTGCTTAGACCCATTGGAGATTCTCACACCCATATTTTCCAATGCTGTTAGCACATTGCTATAAAACATTTTGTTAAAGCCTCAGAAGGTTGCCTACAACTCTCTTAAGTGTGTGATTTTCTACTTGACTCTTCATTTCAACACTATCTTTTGAGAAGTTCTCAAGAAACTCACTCAGTAACTCTGTGCCTCATAGTCTGAGAAGTTCAGAAGCAGAAAGAATTCTTTCCTTTTTTTCCCAATACTGAGATTAATGGCTGCAAAAAGGATCATCATTCCACTTAAAGGTGGAAGGAGAATGAAGTCTTTGACTTCAGGAGAGAAAGCTCCTGACTGTTGATAGAGCTGTGCTGGCTGATGCTGTGCTGTAAACAGCAGAACTGTGCCTGTGCCCTTTAGAAAGGATGTGCAGAAGTCTATGCCAGGAATCTCAAATTTAGTTGTTTTTTCAGGAAGATCAGTGTTTATTAGGCCCTTACAGTTTGTTCAGTTGTGTATGGGACACAGAACCATATGCTTTTGCTAGCCTTAATTTACTGTCACACAAACCACCACAAGAAGCAAAGACTTCTTCTCTGAGATCTTTTAGAAGATTGCTGAAAAACCCTAAATGAACTGCAATTCCTACAGCCATGTTTTTGTGATTGGGAAGGTGCTTGAGAGAACCCCCAGAGGACCATGAAGACAACAGCAAAAGCAGGTGAGGCAAGAGGTGAGATGATCAGCCAGAACTCCCAGAGAGGGGCATGAAGAAAATTTCCAGAATAAAGCAAATTTCCTGAAGAAGGCACCACTCCAAAGATTAGCAGCTGAGAGTCTGAAGGCAGCTCCAAATGGTGCAAGGGGGAGTAAACACTAAAGCCTGTTTCTAAAGCCTTTTTTTTTTTGTTGTTCTTGCTTTAAGGAAAATAGGGCAAATATCAAAACATGATCTTAAGTGCAGCTGCTATGTGCCTGCAGCTGTGTGCTGAATTAGTAAAATGGGAATTTCCATGATGAAATATAGCCCATTTTTTCTTCATTGAGTAAAACATACTGTAGGTAAATACCTGCATGTACTCATTGGACCCTGATGATTCTTAAAATATTATTAAGCATTGTTTTACTATTTCAAAATAAGTTTGTTGTTGTAAAAACAGTAATTCAATATTTGAAAACAGTAAATACTTTTTCCTTGTATAGATTAACTACAAGACAGGAGGTTCCTACAAGGACTGAAAAGCTAAAATCTCATCCCTCAGGTTATGAAATTCACTAGAAGGTATGCAAAGGTTATTGCTAGGATAGGGAGGTGGACCTTTGTTGTCTGGGATGAAAAAAAACCCCAAACCACAGTTAAAGGAACGCTTGAGTTTAGAAAGGAAGCTATACCTAGCAAACACTGTCTCCTTTTGTCATCTTCTGATTTCTCCTTTGCTCTCTGTGATCTATTCCCATGGCATGTCCTCCTAGGCAGAGAACACTTTCTAGCAGCTCACTGGTAACATCCAAATTATGTATTTTCAGATTTTTGCCCCAAAAGCAGTCTCATTTGGAAATTAAACCTGGGAGAATACGTAGTGTTAACCTAATAAATTCCAGCCTTATTAGCACTGGAAAGATATTCACTCTGCCTTGCAAGTTTTTGGCTTATCAGAACTTATTGCATGATCAAATGTTTTGCTTATGCCACGAACAATATTGAAGAAACTGTCTTTCAAAGATCACAGCTGAAAATAAGAGATAAATGGCAGACAGGGCAGAGAGCCTTAATATTGTCTAGTTTTGGGAATATAAGATATTGAATAAAACACTGGTAAAGTGATCTTAATTATTTTTGGGAGTGCTTTGCCTCCCTATAAGCATTATCTTTGGAGAATTTCATTATACATTTAGACCATTAGCATAAATTAGCTAAAACAATGGAGTTTACATTTGTAATAAGAAAGAATCTTGGAATGAAAGGAAAACAGCTGAAGTAACTAAGTGAAAGGCAAAGTTTGCAACAAGCCCTGGCTGTACTGCGCTGGAACAGAATTGCTGGAGACGTTCTGTAAGGCTGAGTCAAAAGACAACTGATGTGTAGTGCTCGGTTGTGATACAATTGTGCAAACCAAAGTCCTGAAGCATTCAGACCATTTTCCTCCCTGGAATCTGCTGTCTGATGACCCTCACCTGTGTGATCAGTAAGTATGTTCTGTCTATCAGCTTCTCTTACACCATCCCCCCAGGAGATGGACAGAGATCAAAAGGCTCCTGTCAGTATATGCTTCAAATTGTATCTAAGCTGACTTCTGATACCTCCAGTACAAATATTCCTTTTTGTATCCATGCACAGTTTCCTGTTGCAGCAGGCTCGGCTGGCAGCACATTGGCCTCTCTGTAGCATATGCTTTTGCATTAATATGGCCTAAGTAAGTAAAAATTAGAGGCGAGGAGAACACCATCACTGGGACCAACATGGGGCAAAAAGAAACTCAAACCACGTAGAACGGTTCTAGAAGGGGCAGTTGTAACTACATAGCCCCGTGGAGAGAAACACAAACCACTGCCAATTACCTTCAGGATCTGAGTTTGTCAGTCTAAAATATGACAACTGTGCTACAGACAAATAGCCTTTACTACAAGTGAGGGACAAAACAACATTAACAGACAACATATCTTCCACCACTTCCAGACACTTCCACAACTCAGGTTTAAGTTGAAGCTTTTGATGAGACTTTTGATTCATTTTCCTGTAGTGGTTTCAGACAGGATCTCCTAGAATCTGCCTTCCTTCTACCCTCTTGATGCAGTGTTTTACAGTATTAGAATCATGTATCCAATTCCCGTGAGATATTAGCAAACTTAAATAAAGCTATTGGACACGCAAACAGAAGTAACCTCTAATTCATTTAGCTTTACTCGTGCCTCATTCTGAGCTTGTCAGAAATCCATTATCTTTCTATAAGGCTCCCCCATGAATTTCAGATGCATAATGAATGCAATATACAGTGCATAAACAAAGAAATTACTGTATGTCTATATTCTAAGACTAGAATACATTTGTCCTTTCCTGGAAAACATGTGGTTGAATATTACATGGGCTAAATTTCCTGCACATGATTCCGTGCTTATGTATACACTCCAGCTACTCAGGAAATGATGATTCTCATTCAGGCAAATATAACTACCAAAGCAAACAAATACATCATTTAAATATTATTTTGAACACAAGTATTTTAAATACATATAAAAAATTTCAATAATTATTGTTATCAATATCTTGCTGTGTTCAAGCTACAGAAATTCCCAAATGCCAGTTCTGAAGACAGTGAAACAGCAGAGCAGTTCTCCAGCATTTTCATAGGCGTTGTGCACCACCTACTGACCCACACTCTAATTACCAGTCTCTGAAGATTTTTTCCTAGGGCTTTTATTCCCGAATTCACTGTCATTCACAGAATCACAAAGTATTCTGAGTTGGGAGGGATCTACAAGGATCATCTAGTCCAACTCTGAAGTAAATGGCCCATAGAGGTATCAAACCCACAACCATGGAGTTATTGGCACCCTGATCTAAGCAACTGAGCTAATCTCAGGGTTGTTTCTGTCAAAATCTTCTGTGCCAAGACCATCCTATAGGCTATTTCTTCAAAACATCAGCATCAGAACTCACCCTAAATATGCACTAACGTGAAAAGAACACGCATCCAAACAGGGAAGCTCTTGGCAGCAAACTGCAGGCTCACTCAAGGCACAAAAAAAAGACAATAATTAAATTTACTCCTTTAGTTGTCAGGTTCTGTCAATCTGAAATTACCTTCGCTACGTAGTGGTGTAAAGGAGAGGGTTTTTTCTTCATTAAATCCTTCCTCTATAACCACTGTAAGTTTTTCTGGGCAATTTTATCCAAAGGGATTTACCACTACTTTTTGTTTAAGTTATTTAACATCTCAAGCTGTAAGTCTCTGCTCCCAATATATCCCAGTATATTCTCTACTACAGTGTGACAAGAGGAGTCACTCCAAACACAGCCTGGCTTCATTTAGGAAAAATGTTTTTCATTATTATTTCTAGTTAATAATGAGCTACCTTCTCATTTATTTTCATCTTTCAGCATTTAACAGGGAATAAGACTAATTCCTCAGTTTGAAAGAACATCCATTGTTATCACGGCTGTCTGTACCTGCCTCTATACCACATTTGCTTTACCACAGTCATCTAAAAATTTCAATTCCTACAGAAGCTGCCCTTAGCCAAAATTATTGGTTCCCCAGATTCTGCAATGAGATCCAAAGGACCTCTGCTTACTCTTCTCAGGAATAGTAAAGAGGACAAACCACAGCCAGGAAGGGCACCTGCTTCACAGTAGACACAGAGTAGAATTATAGTTTTACTTTATTTCTCTCATCTACTTTAATTCTCATATAGATACAAGGGATGCATATAGGTACAATAGATACAGACAGGTACAAGAGGTCCTTTAAACTTTTTCAGTTCCATATGTGATTCTGGAGTACAGTTTCAAATACTCTATTTCATACAGCTCCTCTAACTTTTGGAACTATTCTTTTAGTTAGTAGTCTCCAATTTTCCGGAGACATTAAGAGTTAAGATTAAGAATTAACCCTGTGTAAAATGAGCTGGTGATTTGTGCCTACAGATAACAGGGTCCTTTTCTGACTCCAGGTGAGAGGAACCAGCATTTCATCTCCCTCCTCCAGTACTGGGATGCCCTCAGCTGCTTTGGGAGTATGAGCATTTCAACTACATTCCTACACCCCATTCACCTCCCTCCTGCAAGTTAACCATTTATTAAACATGTATTTTGACAAGCACATCCAAGAATAAACAGTACTGCTTCCAACACCTTGCTCATGTTTAAGGCAGTGTTTCTGTGGCCCTATATACAATCATATTACCATCTCCATAGCTTTTACTGTTGTCTGTACATCAGGATCTCATAGATCTCTTTGTTGTTATAAGACTTGGGTATCCATTCCAGGTGTGACAACCTGCTAATAAAATTACGGGCCAAGGACTGAGCTATGGATTAACTGAGTTGCTCTCACACCTTCTTTCTTGGTCCATAGCAATGCTTTTACATTCTATTTATTCTCTGCTGCAAAAGCTTAGTCTGAAAATCCATTCTCTGTGTTAGCTCTACATAAATATTGTGGCAATTTCATATGCAACAACTGAGTAGCTGTTTTCTTGGACTTTGTCTGAACAACTCCTTTACCTCTTTTCCACTCACATTTGAAAATGCACTGCCCAGACACACTGTGGTGACTACTTGCATTGATTTCTACTGACCCCTTCATCTGTTTCTTAGTATGGTTATGAAGCTTAATAGATTTTTTGGTTAAACTCACAGCTTTTTATCATCTGAAGCTCTGAAATTTAGGACAGCATGCCTCCTAAAAAACATAAATTTTAAGTTCATTATCTAATATGATCTGGACCTAGTGTATTGAAAACCAGTTGGGATTTGTATTCCATTTCCAAATTGCTTTGCATGTACCATGGAAACCAGTCTGTGGAGAGAGAGCTCTGTGAGACGAGGGCAGGCTCGTAAAATAGAATCATAGAACCATTGAATTTTAAAGGGTGGGAGTGGATCTTAAAGTTCATCTAGTCTTGACTACCCCTGGCAGGGACTCCTCCCACCATACCAGATTGCTCAAGGCCTTACCCAACTTGGCTTTGAACATGGCCAGAGTTGGGGTATCCACAATCTTCCTGAGCAGTGTGTTCCAGTGCCTAACTACCCTCACAGTAAAAAATTTCTTCCTGATATCTAACCTAATTTCTCCCTCTTTCAATTTATACCCATTACTCCTTGTCCTATCACTACAGCTCCTGAAAAAGAGTCTACAACAAAGCTGCTGAATGATAATGGACTCCAGTGGCTTCACTGCATATGGATTTGTTCTGGTTTTGGGCTTTAGAGAAAGCCATATACTGCTAGTTAAACCTTTCAGTTCAAGTATTTTTAAAGCATAAGGAAAAACAACACAGCAAAGAATTAGATCTAGTCATCTGAGCAATTACTAAAGTGTGCTATGCACAGGAGATTTAAAGCTAGAAGCAAAACACATTAGCTCTCCTGTAGATTCCAACTCACCAGTTACACAAAATTGCTGGAAATGGCACAACTATTCAGTTACCTGTTAATTCCTAAATGACAAATCTTTGCTAAGCCTGAGGTGCACAGTAGCCCATGTTGATAATTTGTATATATGTGTTTACATTTCAACATTATAAAATAACACAGATGCTTTAGAGTTCACAAGCAACACAACAGAGCACCATACAGACAACCAAATATGACAGAGTAGGGAATGTTGCAATGTTTGTCTAAAATGAAACTATTTCTATGCAATTTCATTTTTAAATGATGATGCATGAAAATATTTTCGTCTGTTAATCCATTGCTGATACTTCAGCCAAACAAGGGTTTCAGTGGACCTGAGGCTAAACAGAGAATTCCAAATTTCTAAGATTTCACAAAATGGCTAGGTTTGGAAGGGACCTTAAGGTCATCTGGTTCCAACCCCCTGCCATGGCAGAGGAAAAGGAAAAACACGTCCCTGGGTGGGCTTGAACCACCAACCTTTCGGTTAACAGCCGAACGCGCTTACCGATTGCGCCACAGAGACTCCCTTGGACTGGAATCTTCACAAGAAAAAATAATTTTCTTACCAAAAATAAATTTATGTTCCTAAAAACATTGATTTTAAGTAGCAGGGATATAGTGCAGAGATGCTAAAAGAGAACACGGTCATCACATGGCATCTGTATTGCTGGCAGCCAGAAGGAATATATGCTGCACAGTATTACAATGCTGCACAAACACAGCAGAGCTCGCACTGTGGCTGTGTAGGCTTCCAAAGGCTGCCCTGCAAATATAAGGAATTCTGAATTTTAAGAAGGCACAACTGGAAGCACAAGGGAGAAGCAGAAAAAAAAGAACAATATGAAACAGAGTGTTCATGAAAAATGAATAACTCAATTTGACAAGGAACTAACAGTGACTGCCATTTTTCTTCAAGCAGGAATCAAGAAAAGAGAGAGGGGGGGAATAGAAAAAACTTACACCTGCATACCAAAAAACTCATCTAAATCAAACATTCTTAACCCATTACTTTGATGGATGAAAATGCAAATGCTTGCTGGGTCCCAGCCCCTTTCTCTCTATGTAGCCACCCAGCAATGACACATCCCATGACGCAGAAAGGTGCGGCCCCTTGACTCTCCTTAATGAAAGGGGACAGATGACTTAAATATTTGCTATCTGCCCATTTCCCTTCCCTGTCTTCATCTGATCCATCTTTGTCTGTTCAGATCCACAGAAGCCTGAAATTAAAATGCTATTAAGTCTCATGTTACAGAACAGCAGATGTATTTATCTCTTAGTGATAAAGCTAAATATGGCCTTTGTACATGTGATTTTATAATTACTTCACTTAATATTGGTCTGATTTTAGTACAGACTACTGAAAAAAAGTTTTTATAACTGTTACAAAATTAGAAATCTGCAAAAGCAGTAATTTCTGATAGAATTTCCAGGATCTTACAGGTTTGAGGGCATATTTGTTTCAGCATTTGGCTACAAATCCAGTACTCACGCTACACTGCTTGATTGAACAAGTCCACTGAGAAAAAGACTTCTTACACTTTGTACTCCTTCTTCACTAATGCAATCAAATATTTGCAATAGGTGGCTACCATGCTATGTTTCCACATGTCTCATGGAAACCTGATTCTTAGGGGAAAATTGATTATCATTATGAGGCTGAAAATCCAGCGATTAAAATGTCTGTTGCTATCATTTGGCAGGTACCCAAAAGCTGCCCAGGCAAAAGCTGTATAACTGAAAATACTACACCACCTGGGAATCCATTGGAAATACAGCTTTATTTCTGGAGTTACAATTTGACCAGAGCAATCTGTCAATGCTGCACCATTTAAATTAAGAAGTGATATGGTTTGGGGTATGGCAGATCCCACTAGTTAATTAGTCAACACCTAACCTGTAAGTTAATGTAGGGAATATTCTACTTATTATATAACAAATGGCATGTTCCTTATGAACATATGATCATTTTCCTTATGAAACTTCAAGGTTAGAGGTAGGTGATATTTGTTTTATTAGCTCTGGTGCTTATATTCCTTGCTACGCCTCCTTGTGAAAAATTAATTACACTCTCATAAACAAACTCAAAGGGGAAAGTATCACGTGAGAATGCCCTACTATTCCTCTGACTGAGAATGTTTAAACATCAGCTCTCTGTTACATCTGACTTTATACTACAGTAGCCACTCCATCTTCTTACATGCTCCCAGTCCTTGTGATTATATTATGCCTTTGCCTGAGGACAGTAGCTCCAGCTTGAGAAGCTACACATGGCTGTAATGCTGAAAACAGGAGAAAGGACTCCTCCTGTGGACTCAGTTTATCAGCAAGCTCATATGTGCATGCCAGGTTTGACCCATGGCACAAAGTTCTTCTTCCATTTATGCCGAGCCTTCCAAGCAGTCAGGAAGCATTAAAAGAATAATTACCTCATCTAAATTATACCTGTGTAAATGACATCTGTCCAATTTAAATTCATTTTCTAAATTGAGCAGAAAGTCACCATTCTTCATGGTAAGTCATCCACCTTATTCTAACTTAAAAGTAAATTACCACCTTACTTTGCTCTCTCAATTCTATAGAGGGAGGGTGATTAGTTCAAAATAGAGTAGTTCTCTGTGAGTGAGTGGAATTAGGTGGGATGAATCCCTTCATTCCTGACTGTTATTACACTGACTCATAGAGGAAATAGAGAAGCCAAAAACTGCAGTAATGAGTGTCAGTCATTAGTGACCATATAAAACACCACAGCCTCTTATGAAAATAATTAATCCATTTAACCCAAGGTACACCAGTAGAAAAAAAAAAAAAAAGTTAAATTTTTCCTGAGGCATTTTACTTTCAATATTCATAGACATTATCCCACATGCACAGCAGTATCACATCTCCTCTGCCTCTCAAAGGAAACACTTTTCTCTTCTCTGGTCTTCTCTCTATAGCTGCTCTAAGTGTTCCCCTCCCACTGACGGCCCTTGATGCTTCCAGCAGAGCAAGCAGAAAGCCAGCAGGAAGCTGTAGCCTTTGCAACCCAAAAGCTGAGGTGTGGCTGATCAGAAGAGCTAGCAGACTTCTGGTTAACTTCCAGCACACTAAGTTGATCAGCAGGCAGGATAATAAAGAAGGTACGTAACTTACAAAGCTGCTTCTAGCTATTAATAGTTCATGTCTGGAGTTGGTTTTATAGTGTACTTAGCAATCCCTAATTAGCCTTTTCTATCAGGCCTTTTATATATAGCGGTTTTGGTGTGAATTACTTAGGTATATGTCATGATGCCAAATTCAATTAGCTTGTGAAAAACAAGGAGGAACCTGTTAAAAGAGAGACCACATGTATGCAAACCACTTCCTAACTCAGCACTTCAGCCAAAAGCTTCTGACTGAATGAAGGGGACCTCAATTATAGAACATCTAAGGAATGTCTCCAAAGAAGCAAGGAAGCAAAAGCAGATGTCTTGCTCACATCCATATAAATGTTTAATATACAGAGGAGGATTATCTTAATTAAGATACTCAACCTGCAACAGTGTCAGCATGTATTTGTACAATCCTAAAATAACACAGTTGAAATTCCCACATGGAGTTTTCAGGCATTACTGAAGGTCAGTGTTAGGTCTTCATGGCAAGTGAGGAATGCCCAGGGACTTCCAGCAGCAGGCAGCAGACCTGAAAGAGCCCTCCAAAGGCTGCAGGACAGAATTACTACTTCTAAGGGTTGTAATTTTCTGAGATATGGATAAACAGAAGTATGGTTGTTTTGATAGCATTTTAGTTCCTGCTGCTCTTTCAGAGAAAGAAGATGATTTAGTTGAAGATCCCTGAAATTCTCCAGAGAGACAACCTTGTTGTGGAGACTTGAATTCATTTTTTGATTTTGAGAATAAAATAATAAATTAAAATTTCCTCTTTAAGTATTGTAGCTCCCCTAACTGAGAAACTGAGTCAACACCCCAGGAGCTGAGACAGAGCCCCATGCTTTCTGCATCTACACTGCTTACAGTAGCAGCAGTAATTTGAGTAAGTTTTGAAGAGCTGCACTCGTGGTCATAAACGCACCTTGCAGACCTGCCACATAGCCCTCAAATTTAACACAGTTACATTACAGAATGAAACAGGCTGAAGTAAATATGCTTTGGTTGGATAAAAAGCCTCACTTGCTCATGAACAAACGTTATATAAACAGCTGAAGAAGAGCATCTGTGGTCCTCAATGACTGCAGGAAAGATATGTTTCATAAGACTGTAAAGAATCATTAATGAGCAACAATGCAAAAAGCTACAAAATATTCTGTCTAGAGAATATGTTTAAAAGTGTTTAAGTTGCTTCTTAGAGTGTAAAATGCATACGAAATGAAGACAAAGAAATTGAAGCACTGTTTTATCAAACAATAAGGGTTGTTCACAGTTAGAAGGCTTGAAAATTCTAGGCTTTTTGAATGAGGCAAGAGAAAAAAAAAATGCATTAATGAGGATTTTTCATTTATGGAGTAAAAGAATCCCTACTACGACCAGAATTGAGAGGGGGGGGGGGGGGGGGGGGGAGGG
>VYXF01010451.1:1152051-1172590 GCA_013397295.1 Polioptila caerulea
GGGGGCTGGCGGGGCTGCGGCGATGCGGTGTTTGCACCGAGAGCGCACCGCAGCCTCGGGGGCCCGGTCTGCGGCAGGTGAAGCTGCAGGGGGAGAGGGGACTTCTTCCCTGCCATTTGTTTCCCTACGGCATGATTAGTGGCTAATTACCTGGCAGTTAGTGGTTAAAGTCCTAATTGGTACGAGATTTGGTATATATTGTTTCACTGCTTGAACCATCGCCTGAGACACGACGAAAGCAGCCGCTCGGGAGGCTGAAGCGCAGTGAAGCGCTGTTTGGTTTCACGTGCTGTCGGTGGCCGTGGCCGTGGCCCCGCACGGGCGCACCTCGGTTACGGGGCGCTGGGAGCTCTGCTCGTTCCTCCTCGCTAGGGTTGTTTTGGGCCTGAAGCAGAGAATCTTGGCATGATCCGTAAATGCAAATGGAGCTGCTAAAGGAAATACTGACTTGTTTCTGTGTCACGCTAAAAAATGTGGTATGTTTTTGTGGGTAAATCAAAAAGTTGATCTGTCGGGAGATGACCGCGGCTCTGTTTGTTGTAGCACGACGGGTGTCGTGTTGGAACGCTTGGCTGCCGGCGTTCATGGGAGACAAGGCTGAGGCAGTTCATTGTGGAAGTGAGAAGAGGGGAAGGGATCTTTATGTTTACAAATCCCTAGACTCACCCTCTAGCTGGCGTGTCTGATAAACTCACTAGTATTAAATTGGAAGACTTGGAAGCATGTACTGAATTCTAGAGTAGCTCAAGCCTGAGGTAATTGAACTTGCCTGCTTTGCAGTGTTCCTTAAGGCACAAGAAAGTCACAAAACTAGACAGGAGGAGGGTGGCAAATTTTTAAAGAGAGATTGCAAGACTAAGCAGATGGGGACTGACATGTCAAGCAGGTTACAAGGAAAATAAAAGATGCATAATTTCAGTGTATTCTTGTAGAGTTAATGAAGGGGTGAGCTTTAGATTTCAAAATGGTGAGAATCTGCCGGCCTTTATGTAAATTGATTTAGTCAGTATGAATTGTTACAAACCTTTCAAGTTTTTTCACCTAAGGCTCTTATTTTCTTGAAGCAGTTAATGGGTAAGGGACATGTTTTCCCATAAGGGTTTAAAAGGTAGGAGGACATGCAGTCATAGTGAAAGCAGACTTAACAATTGGGGCTTCTATGAATATAAAATGTTCAAAAGAGAAGTTTAGAAAAGGAAGATGCAAAAATTATAGCAGACAAATTTTTGGGATAGATAAAAGCAGAGGTGCTTTTATCAAAGAGATCATTCTGCAAACCTGCAGTGATATCAAACAGTTGAAATTCAGCAAATGCCACAATACTTTTGACAAGTAGTGAAAAAAACAGAGGTTTTCACTGATAGTGCACAGCTAAAGCTCACTGGCACCTCACTTATTCTCAGTGGTATAATAGAACTTGTGTACAAGAGAGCAACACAAATGGCAGAAGAATATAACACCTTCTCTGTGAGAAATAATGAACTAGAATAAAATTCTTTAGCCTGGACAGAAACCCAGTCACTTCTTAATAATCTCAAGTGTTAGGAGTTATTAGGGGTAGGTAAATTGATTGTTACTGTGCCATAACACAAAAAGCATCAACAGATAAATGAGATTAGGTAATATATTTTAAATGATCACAAGAAAGCACACGTAAGACATTTTACACCAAGATTTTTATATCAAAAATATCTCAGAAAGGGTTATCCTGATTTCCAGAGGGAAATGAGGTAGGGCTGCAAACAGCTTCAAAGTTGCCAGGCTGTGAAAGCCAGGCCATGTCACATAAGAGATTGCTGTGTTTGTTGTGCTTTTATACTTTTCCTTTTGTCTGATTGTCATTACATGTAAAGGTTTTAGTTTATTTTTGCCACAGCCATTGAAGTATGTATTATAGATAGGAGCAGCCCAGTACTTCCCAGTCAAACTTGCCTGTATAAAATTTACTTGTATGAAAAAATGATGTACTGGGGTTGTAGAAGGTCAGATTTATGTTAAGGAAGATTTAGGGGTCTTTAGGGGATTTTGAAGAATGATAAATTAGAATAATGAGAATAATAAAATTCAGAAAATTTATACACTTTGTATAACTATAATGTTATGTATCTAAGTGAGTGTAAAAGTTGGAAGGATAATTTGCACAAAGAAAGAGTTTAGAAAGAATGGTTTGTGTTTTGTGTATACAATGGCACTTGAAATTCGTTTTCTTAGATTTTGATTTGATTTTTTTGGTTGGGTTTTTTTTGTTTCTTTGTTTGTTTCTTTCTTTCTTTCTTTTAAGATCTCATTGATGGTTAAGAAGAAGTTGTGGTGTTATTAAAATGAGCATAGTTCTTTGGCTGCTATTTCATCTGCTAAAGCCAGAGTTGAGCATTTCTGGAGGCACTGTTCATCTGTAACCTCCACTTTACTTTCTTGGCTGCTGTTTCAGTTTTGTTTTATTCTCCTGCCTCATCTTCTCCCCTTATTTTCTGCTCTTATGTTTAAAGGAAGATATCAAATGTCAGTAATGGCCAGAATGAGTTTCAGGAGCTTTCTAATGTTGCTCAGGGCTATAGTAAGATAATCAGTATCTGGAATTGGGAAAGAAGGCATAACCCCTTGACATGAAATATTGTGTCTATGTTTGAAATGATGCAATGTGTGATGTTTGTTACTTCAGTGAATGTACTGTAGGATGAAGGATTGATCTCTTTATGGGCAGTTATTGTGGTGGGAGTACCGTAGAGTACAGAGGTACTGAGCTCAGGTCATGACCTCAATATAAGGACATCCTCCAGTCTTGAAAACTTGATTGAGAATGAAGTGATAGTGGTCTACAAAGCATGACAGACTAAGGCCAGACTGCCTTGTCCCGTGGAAGAACCAGGGAGTGCCCCAGGTAAATCTAGTAGAAATCATATTTCAGATCAAGGCAGATGATTCTTCAAGCATCAGCTCTGGATGTAGACAACTCTAGAAGGATTCTGTGGGTGCTAAGAACTTGAAGTCTGCATGTCCATTTCAGCAAGTCCTTGGAATGAACATAGCTGTTAGAATATTAGGCAAGAACATATTATTTATTTGCCCTTTTCTTATTCATCTCTGAGCACCTGCTTTAGGCCCCTGTTGAAGGTGGAATACCAGGCTAGACTAACTGCTAGTCTGACCATGAAGAGCTGTCCTGATTTTCTTACACATCTTTCTCAGCAAGTTAATGGATGTCAGATTAGTCCTGGGTATTCTTTTACAAAGTTCACTCTTACATCACTTTGATACATCTCCTAGTGGTCATCATCTGCAAAGTGGAGGATTTAATATAAGTAATAACTCTAAGCCACCTCATTATCAAACTCATGCTTTTGATTAGATAGTTTTTTATTATTCCTGACAGTTGCAATTGTTATGCAACTTACTTGAAATGATAGTTTACATGAGTTTGCAAGTTTGAGAATCAGGGAAATTGTGTTGCTTGAAAACCAAAGTATGACTTGAGTTTAATGAAGTGAAGGTTTCACGGGCAGTGTTAGGCATGGGCAGTGGTAC
The DNA here is from genome assembly GCA_013397295.1 of Polioptila caerulea. Taxonomy (NCBI): domain Eukaryota; kingdom Metazoa; phylum Chordata; class Aves; order Passeriformes; family Certhiidae; genus Polioptila; species Polioptila caerulea. The sequence goes on from VYXF01010451.1 coordinate 1,155,577, forward strand.
ATTGTTTCTGCACAAGTTAGAACAAGTCCCTACCATTTCATTCAAAACCATTTCCCTGTTTGCCAGTGCTCGGAAATGCCAAGTATGACAAAAATGTTGGAGAGCAACTTCTCTTGCAGTGAATGGCATTCAGTTGTGTTCAATTATAAAGCAGCAGAATCTGACATGGAGTTGGGAAGATAACAGTCACTGATTTCATAACAGAGATATTTGAAATTTAACATGAACTGAAACCTCAGCACCTGTAAAGTGATTAATCTTAATTAACATAAAACTGATTGACTAGAAAAGTGCTGTTCAGAATGATCAGCAAATTGATGTGTAAATGTTTGGTGGGGTTTTTTTGGTGTATTAACCCATATCACCTGTTCTAAGGTGACCACATGGCCGTGTGTCTTCAACACAGAGATGTAACAGACTGTCTTGCAAACCTTGTGATGAGTTTTGTGTTCTATATAAGATGCTGTGCATGGTGATTCTGTGTAGAAGATTATTCTATTCAGCAGTTGTATTCTTTAATTGTATGTTAGTGTATTCAGGATAGTAGATTGGGTGGATTGGCATCTCTTAAAGGAAATGCCATTGTAAGTCACCATATTTTTCTGAGAGCAGAAGTAGCACCACTAACATTTTTTGGATAGGGGTGGGATTTACAGAGCAGTATTGTGTAATGAATGAGAAGGCAACTTGCAGAAACTTGTGCAAAATGTATTTACAATCAGTTAAGTTTGTTTGCTGCTGTTGATTATTTCAATTTCTGTTTTTCAGATATTGTCAAATGATTTTTTTATAATAGCAACAGGGTTATTTTTTACATTTCACGTGTTTGAATCCTAATCTTATGTTTTAAAGGTGGTGATACATGTGAGTATCTTCTGTCCAGTGGGAGATTTCTTGGAGAAAAAGTATGGCAACCTCACAGTTGTATGATGCATAAGTATAAAAATAGGTAAGGAAACACATCTCTTCTGTTCATCTGGAAAGAAGAGTTGTTGTTTGACTGCAACTGTAGTAATTGCAGTGTCATCTGTTGTCCACTTATATCTGATTCTCCAGGCTTTCAAAAATATACATTTATCAGAAAAAAAATCTTTTCCAAGTACTTTATCTGTGTGTCTACAGTGTTTACCTTAGTTGTATTTCTGTATAAAAATACAAATTAATGTTGGTGATGGAAGTAGTAGCACAAGTTATGGAGAGCCACGAGGCTACATGCCACTCTCAGGTTCCTAACCTTATGTGTCAAATTGCAAGTAAAAATATCCCAAATAAAATTACCAATCACTTTCACTTCCTAGTAAGAGAACTCTTTTCTTTTTTTTTTTTTTTTTTTTTTGCGTTACGCTGTATATTACCATTTTGAAACTACTGTATTTGTAGAACACATAATAGGAAAACCTGCTTAGTTGTTTGCCTAATCCCATTAGCAGGAGAGTTCGTTTTCAATTCTTTGCAAATTGCAATAAACTGTTAATTAATTCAGTATGTTAAAAAAAAATTATCATGCCTTAAAGCTGGATATAATGTTTAGAATTATCTATATAGCTCTGTAGATTTTCAGAATACTTCTTTGTCAGAAACATATTTTCTGTAACATTACTGTTGCTGTTTTGTTTTACAGTGAAGCAAAAAATTGCCTCATAGACAAACATGTTGTGTTTATAGGAGATTCTAGAATTCGACAGCTGTTCTATTCATTCATAAAACTGATAAATCCTCAAGTCAAAGAAGAGGGAATTAAGGTGAGATAGCTTGTTTTGGTGATTGTTTTTTTGTTTCTTTCTTCCCTATTTACCTCATAACCCTTGTCTAAACTTAAAAAAAGCAAATTATGCTGTTTGTTGGCTTAACAAGGGGAAGGAGAAAGCACAGAAAGGTCTTTTGAAGAAGAACAAGATTAGACCAAAATAATTGTTTGGGTACAGATGAGATAATTGCAAATCTGAGAAAAGATCTAGGAAGCTTGAGAGAAAGCTTGTGGCAGCCTGGGAATAAATTAATGAAACTGACTTGTCCCATAGCAATTTGTGCTTCGTATTTGGTTTCTTGATGAGAAAATGATTGCTCCTTTGTGTGTTTTTAAATAGTAGGAATTCGTGCCTTCTAATTTGTCATTTAAAATGTCAGTTAAATTGCTGATCTAATCTGTTCATAAGAATCCTTGGGGCAATGACAGATTTCCAGGTCTAACTTGAAACTAAAAATAGCTTCAGGTCTTACCTTCTTTTTGATCACTGATGAAGAGCTGTCTGAATTTGATAAGGTGAAGTATGTAAAATGCAGCTGGTTGGAAGGAGGAAGAAAGGACTTAGGTGTATCGTTTATTGAACAGAATGCTGATTCTATTGCTATGTGACACTTCTTGGGCACATGTCTTCATAAATGTATGTACCTGTGTGGTGGAAAAGACACCTTTCACTTTGAACAGTCCATCAGATTTGTCAATTATTTAGTAATTCTGTCACTTAGAAGTGCAAGCTGGCAGCTTATCCAGCACGTAGCATGCAGTCACTTCCACCTGTCAAAACAAGATGTTTGATTGATCCAAGAACTCTAGTTTTCCTAGTCAGTTGGTTAGGTCACTCTTAGTGCCCAAAAGTAATGGAGAGATGATAGAGTGCTGTAATGGATTTTGAGCTGAGAGAATTTTTGTCAAGTGTTATTGAAATCAGGATCTCAGTTTGAAGCAGTACGCTTGTTCTTATGGACCAGGACTGACATTAATACAGTATTTAGTAATTTTAAAGGGGTATTGTGTATGCATATCTGACTCCTCTCCTTTTGGTTTCTTATAGTTTTCACTCAGAAAATTTAATAATGAAGATTTAGATTTTATATCTGCCTGAGATTATTTTCTTTTATTTTTTAATTAAAACTGTGTTGGTTGTTTTGTGTAAAGGAGATGGACAGATGAAAAGGAAGGCTGGAGAAAGGCAGCGTAAGAAAAGAAAGAGGAAAAGTCATAAGTTTTTCTTATGTTGGGAGGCTAAATTTAGCAAAATATTTGATACCTTTGTAACAGAGTGAACAGAAAGCATTTCAGGCTTTGTTGGCTAGATTGCTTCCAGGAAAAAGAACTGTTTATTTTAATAGCTTGTTTTATCAAGAAAGCAACATAAATATTTTGTGTGTGTACACTGACAAGTTTATACAAGAAAAATCCTTTCCACTGAAGATAAATATTGGGTGAGAGTAAGCTAGCATAGGTATGTAAATATTTTGTTTTCATTCTGAAAGTTTTTCTTACTTTGTTTTTATTGTTTTGGGGTTTTTTTGACAGCATGGAAATATCCCATTTGAAGATAAATCTGCTTCAATTAAAGTGGTAAGTCTTTATCTAGTGTTAAATTGCAAACCATAATCATGTTATTTTTTCATACAATGTAATTGAAAATACTGTCAGAGCTGAAAAGTTAAAAGAAGGTTAAGACCATCAACATTCTTTATACACATTTCACAGATGTTTCAGAGTGTGTCTTAACATACTGTGTTTTAAGGGAATTTGGTATGCAGTACTTGTATTATGGCTTAGTTTTGGGCTCTGGAACTGTGTATAATTTTTGTCAGAACTTACAATTTGACTTTTTCAAGCAGTCCTTAAAGGAATTTAACTTTTTTTGTTCTGTAAAAATGTGTACTTGGCTCGTCCTTGGATTGATAATTGTAATTGTCATTGAGTTTTCTATGCTATCCCAACAAGTACACTGTTTTTGCATGGAGAAATGAGCACAATGTTGATTGTAATGTGGATATTTAAAAAAAAAAAAGAAAACAAAGTACTTGAGGCTAGTTTTTCTGAAGGACTCTTTTCTCCTCTGCCCTGGCATAGAAATGCTGTTCTCAATAGCTTTCTTTGCTTCCCATGACAGCTGTCAGCAGTGCTGGGATTGTGCTAGTCATGTATTTTTTTATGCCCTGAAGAAAACTCATTCTCTATTCACCAAAACCAAAGAAGCAGTGTGTTTGCTGAGTTGTGTGAATGTGGGTTTTCAGTACTTGTTTGTGTACATGGTTAAGATTTAGGGTACAGAATAACATTTTAGGGTGTAAGCCCATGGCAATTTAAGCATGTGCTGACCTACTCTGTTGACCTTCACAGTATGTTCCTGTGTTTGTGCTGTAACTAGCACTGGTAAGCTGTGGAGTGGGGGTTTTTTTTCAGGAGACAGTTCACCCAAAAAGTGACTTTGTGGGATTCCTTTTTGATCAGGTCTGATGTGGCTCCTCGTGTGGTTGTCTGAGTGCTGGGAGCAATGGGACAGAACACAAGGCAGGATGAAGGGGCTGATGCAGTGTGATTTGCATTGGGCTAGCCTAACAGGATCACATCTTCAAAACTCCTTAACCACCAAGATTTGAGATGGCAGATCTGGGCTGCTGGGAGATGTCTGGTAGTTAATATATTCCCAGTCTGCTGCTTCCTTGTTTTGATGCAGTATTGCTCTTTGACATTATTGGCATGGTAGCTGAATTTCCATATTCAGACTGGCTGTGACCCAATAATCCAAATATGGACAATACTTGACCATCAATAGAGAAAATTACTGAGAACAAGTGGAGAGTTTAACTTTGCCCTTTCTAGTCATCACAGTAACTCTTCTGTCCTTCAGCTGCTGCAAAGGACTGCATGATTGCTCACATTGCTCCACAGCCAAATAGTGAATTGACAGTACTAAAGTGAACTACCAAAATGTAACAATCCAGAGGAGTGGAAGAGATTTCTTCTCTGCTTATAGTGTTTCAGCATTCAGTTACAAAGTTTCCTCACAATAGTTTCTGCATGCATAGTCCCTGCCATTTCCCTTCAGCATGTATTTTTAGACTATTCAATAGTGCTGTCCTAAGGAGTAACTAAATGCTAGGAAGTCATGGCTTTCCCTGGGAGACATAAAAGCCCTAGTCTAGATTGTCCTTCTAGAGGAAAGTTGGGCACTGCTCCTGGCATCTACAAGAATGCTGGTAGATAATGTGTTTAGTAGCCATGACACTATTAGATTTAAACAGCTGATAATTTATGAAGTTGTAAGGTGAATCGTTCGGTTTTGGTTTTGTTTGAACATTGTTATTTCATTCTATCAATTATTTTAAGCTTTGGAACAAAGAAAAGCTGCTTGTAAAAAATGTAGAAAACTGAGCAAAAAGCAATAAATTATAATGTGTTATAATAAGTTTCAGATGTGACCTTGGATTTATCCCTGATTGCATTAGAAACCCAAGGACATCCCATTTGGCAAACATTAAAAAATTACCTTCTTGGTAATATTCCAGCTCCTGAACTACAAATAAAAAATAGTTTCTCATGAGGGAAGTGTTTTGTGGGTTTGTTGGCTTCTTCTCCCCTTCTTTTTTCTTTGCTTTCTGTTTTTTATGCTGGAATATGATGTCAGGCTTTTCATGCTAACTCCAAGGAAGTCATACTCTGAGCTAAATGTTTTTTCTTTACGGTTGAATTGATGGCAATTAGTTTGTTTTTTTGTATTTTTTGGTTTTAGTCTACTGGTTGTCTTGTAAGCTTGCAGAGTAACTCTGCCTTTATTTTACAGGATTTTCTGTGGTATCCAGAAGTTAATGGCTCTATGAGGCAACGTATCAAATCTTGGACTGAGGTTTGTTTTAAGAGATCTAGAATTTGACTTCAGAGTAGTGAAGAGGGGATATTTACTGGTGTATGTTTCTGGGTATTTCCTGGTCTTTCAAAGATTATATCACTTTGACCTAAAAACCACTAAGCAAACTAGAAAACCCTACTTCCTAGGAGTAGGTTAATTATTCCTATTAAGACCATAAAGAATTTCAGTCTGGTTTGGCATTTTACTTCCTCTGTGGCTGCAATGATTCCACTTTCATGTGACCAAATATTTTGATCCTTATGGGTCCATTTCAACTTGAGATATACTATAATTCTATGGTTTTGTATATATGTTAATTTGAGTGTTTCAGAGTGAAGGGCAACGGTAATTTGCAAAGTCAAGAATTCCTTGATTTTATTTGGTTTCAATATCTCCCTTAATTAGCATACTAATTATTTTATGTGTTTCAGTTATGACACAGGTTGTCATGTTATTCTGTATGTAACTCTGACTACAAGTAATATGTTTACAGGCTGCCTTGGAACTTTGTCTTGTTTCTTCCTCTGTTGACCTTTCAATAGCCTGGAGTTATTTAGTAGTAGCTCACAGTGATTATTTTGCTATCTTGTTGGCATTTTTGCACAACACCTTCCATCAGTACATCTGAAGTTATCATTTGGGTTTTTTTCCTGTGGTTTCTACAAAAATTGGGAGCTGCTGGTTTTTTTTGCTGTGCCAGGATAAAACCGGGGCTGAGGCGCTCAGGACTGTTTCCTTGTGCTCTTGTGTTAGAGTACACTGGCCCTTGGCCTTGTCCTGCACAGAGCTGTCAGGCCTCTGGGGTGACAATGGGCAGTGCAGCAGCTCGAACAGATGTCTGACAGTGCTGAGACTGAGATAAAAAAAGTTCAATAGTGTGATCTACAGTTTACTTGACCCTAGGAGAAGATGTATAAATAGCTTTTAAAGAGAAGTCATGCTGCTAAATTGATCAGGGTTGTAGGTGCTTACTGATACTTCATGCTTTTGTAAATTCTTTTATGTCAAAATTCAGATGTCTTGCATATATCAGGTGTATGTTGTCTGTAATATATCTGCAATCTACTCTTTTGTAGCCTTTAGCTGATGGGCAAGTGAGTCACAGTTAATTAAGATATGAATCTTAATAATAAGTATAATTGGAGAATATTTTAAAACTAATTCCTTTTTTTTGTTGTTGTTTCTTAGGGTTCTGTGGCAAAACCTCATATAATTGTAGTAGGAGCTGCCACGGTAAGTTATACATATATAGGGGATTTTAGTAAAGAAGGATGTTCTTATAGGATAACTTTAATGTTCTCAAGTTGGTTACATGATCACGTTGTTAAACATAGTTCATAGTAAAATATCTATTCTCAGCAAATTTGCTGTTACAAAAAGTAGTTTTAAAATACCAGGTATGCTTTATTATAACTGTGTGATGTACAGTGCTTGCTTTTTGTCAGCAATACTGGTTAATTTGATTTAACCTAGCTAATAAAGTAGATTTAGTTAAAAGCAGATTATTAATTTTAAAAGTTAAATAAAGTATTTGCAAACTAACTGAGGTGTATTTTTAATACACTTCTTTCAGTCACAAAATTCTACTTTTTAGCATGGCAGTCTAGGATGGTATCTTTTACCACACATATTTCCTTCATATATATATATATAGGTAAAAATGGTAATTTTATATGAATAATTCAACAGCTGAAGAGATTGGAGTTCTGGAATCTTGTTGCACTGGAAGATTCCACAGCTGCTATGCTGTGTTGCAGCATCACAGAAAACAGAGCTGATGAGGACCAGAAAAGGTGTCCTAACCCATCAGTTTGCCACCAGGCAGGACATTTCTGCCTGTGTTCCACTTGGCAAGAGTCAACCAATTCTTTAAAACTTCCAGGGGTGGAATTCAACAAGCCCCCTTAATTAGTCCATTCTAGTAGCAAAATTGAGTCAAACAAATGCTCACCTCATTATTTCCACATTTAATGTCCCTTTCTTCCAAATATTTGAGAATTGGAATTTGGAAAGAATTAGCTAATATGTTTTCATACCAGCTGAAATATAAAGAGGGGATAATGTGTTGTATTTAAAACAAAATCCTTCAAAAGCAGTTTGGTTTAGAGACAGTTGAGGCACTCTACCAATCTGGAAACTTTTGGGCATGCCCCATCTAAGGATGAATTCTCTCAGTTTAAGACGAGGTCATGTGTGCATGTAGTTCTCCACATATTTCCTGAGGCATCAAAAATTCTCCTTTTCCTTTAGGTGAACCTCCAAGTTCCTTTCCTGTGTAGCATCCACGTAAATATTTGAGCTTTAGGAATTGTAGTAAGCCTAGAATATCTTTTCTCAGAAGTCTGAGACAGTAGCATTTATTACTAGGGTGAGTTATTGTATTTAATACAGGAAATGCCATTATATATGGATAATGTTCTGGCATGCAGAAGGTCAGGTTGCAAAACTACAGGACACTTAGCTAAATCATTCCCTTTACTCATATGGACACAGTAGCCATAGCTTGTTGCCTTTGTGGACAGCAGGAAATAGAAACTAATGATATGCAGGAGAGACTGCTCTTTCTAGCACTAGTATATTTATACAAAACATTTAATATGATATCTAGAGTTGAACAAAGATAGGCATCCTCCATTTTAAGGGACTTCCAAAAAAAATAAAAGCTTCAAAATTCAGACACATAAGCAATATCACCATAGCTGACACTGGTGAGGTAAACTGCCACTAAATCAAACTGGCATGTGCTCTTGGACTGTGCTGCATTTTGAAACTTACCCATATCTTTAACTTTGCTCTTGGGTTGGTCATGCTACTTTGGCCTGGACATGTCTGCCTTAAGATGTCAACTGTGTAACAGTTTATAAATAGAAATAAATTCTTATAAGCTGGAGGAACTCCAGCTCATGCAAAAGTCAGTTGCTTGCTTATTTTGGGAAAAGGAGCTTCTCTGAGAATGTCACTACCGTGCTCTGCTTCCTAATTCCTGACTTCCTGTTGTGAGGAGCATGCTGCTTTAACTGTCTGTTAAATACTGTTGGTGTTTCAGATGTAAGTATTGAGCTGCTGGGATAAACTGCTGCTTTTTTTTTTTTTAGTATGAGTTGTCAGAGCAGCTGTATGTTATTTGGTTTCATGAGGTATTAATTTATATTGAATAATATTTTCAGGAAGTGCATTAATCAGTGTACTTGCCTTATGATAAAATTTTTATGTAGCTATTTAGAGACAAATAAAGTTTGCTACATTTAGGCTAACTGTTTTGGTTTTGCTTTTTTTACCAAGTCAGTAGAGATACAGTAACACACTAAAAAAATGCTACATCCATTTTTCATATAGTGTGAGAAATAATTTTCAAAAGTTAGGAGGAATTCTTATGTGACTATAGCATTCTCCCAGGGATTTCCTATTTTTTGATAGGAAAAAATATTGATAATATATTTTACTATAATATGATATTGAAGATTAAATCAGAAGTTAAAATAGCTCTTGTTTGTTTTTTTGGGATTTTTTCCCTTTGTGCGTATGTGCAAAACAGATGGAAATACTGGAACTTGATACCACCATTAAGTTTTGTTTGCATGCATCTCTTGCTGTGGTCAGTTTTTCTAGGGTGGAATGGACTGAACTGGCCAAGATTTTTCAATTACAAGACTGTCTTTGCTACTTCATTGTTAGATAAAGCCAGGACACTTTGAATTAAAACATCTTGTGTCATTTAATTTATGAGAAGTCAAATATACACATAAGTTGAATGTTAAATACTCCGAATTTAGATTATGTGATTGAATGTTATTATCTGTCTGGGCAACTGCTTGGTCCAAAAGAATTTAGCACTTTTGAATAGAAAACTGAATAAATATAGCTGCATAGAAATAATGAAAAATAGCTACAAATGGCACAAGGGAATCAATTAATTAATGGTCCTCACACATACAGGTTCTGAATTTATTTCTTTATTTCTCCAGTGGTCTATCAAGATTCACAATGGCAGCAACGAAGCCCTTGCACAATATAAAATCAATATTACTTCAATTGCACCTCTTTTGGAAAAATTAGCAATAAGTAGTGATGTTTACTGGGTCTTACAAGGTAATGTAATGAACAGTAGGTAACAATTTTTAACCTCACTGTCTGTTGAATCATTATGTTGTAGGATATGGAAAGCTTAATCCATCCTGCTTACTTGCGGACTGAAAATGGTGCTGGTTGAACTTCAGTCTCTCTTGCAATCTTAACTAAGCTGGTACCTGAATAGCTGCTGCTGCTGATAGAGATTTCAAAGCTCTAGCAGGAAAATCTTTTGCCTTATGAACTCTTAATTCTTTGTTAGTTTACTCTCAGACTCAACATGCCAGATCTATTCTCCTTGTGCTGTGCTCCATACATACCTCCTGGGAGTCAACAATACAGGTGCATGCAGCAGCAGTATTGCTGTGCTTTTGTTCAATTGAATTTTCAGATTATATTAATAATAGAAGAGGTTGAACAAGTGCATCCTCTGTGTGTGTCTAAAATGGATAGACACACTCTTGAGAATATGGAGAATCTAAGTCTCTAGAATGAAATTTGTTTCTCTGTGTTTTGACAAGAAATCATGGCTCACAATGAGTTAGTAAGATTTTTATTATGGCACCAAGCTTACATTGTTTTGCTTTTCTTCAATAAAACTAAAATATTTCCCTGAAAATGAACAACAAGCTCATAGGTAGAATGTTCTCCTGGTTTCTCTGCCACAAGACACAGCATTTTAGATTGTCATCACCTTAGTTAGAAACATAGGCAGATTTTGAGCCCTGTTAGCAGCATTCCCAGCTGTACCCTTCCAGTCACATCCAAGTTCCTATCAAAGATGGTTCTAGAGGTGAATCTGAATCAAGAAATCAATCTCCCATTCCTTTCAAAACTATGTTTATTTATACCAGAAGCAGTTAGCTGTCTGACTTGTCCCACCATGGTATTGCTAAGGACCTAGTCCATTTATGTAACCTCCGAGCTCTTTGGTGGCCCAGGTGGGAGGAGAAGCAGCCTGTACAGAGTTGTCAAGACACTGATTATCCAAACATAGGCATGAGGTACCTAAAGTAAATCATTCTGCATCTCACAGAGTGTGTCAGGAAAAAAAGCAGGAGCTTTTCACAGGAACTTAAAGACCTCTGGCTGATCTTTTGATCTAGAACCCTATATCACTTTCAAGCTTTATGTAATTCTGAAGCCTGTAGGCAAGTAAGTCAACCTTTTTTTGTAAAACTGGGATTCTGCCATAAGTTAAACTGTAATCCACAGGAGCAAGTGGAATATGTTTATGGCCTATAACTTATGAGAAATGAGGAGCTGTTTCTTTTCCACAGCAAAAAAGAGGATTTGAGAAAGTTGGGGGCTTTTTTTTCATATTTCAATTCTGCTGCCTGTCTTCTGCCCTTTTTCCTTTCCTTCTCCCCTCTTTTCTTGGGAGATCCCATTGCTGAGAGAAAGCATAAGCAGCTCTGCATTCTAGCATTATGTGCTTTTCCTGGATTCAGGGAAATTAAACAAGCATTCATGTCTGGCCAGGGCTTTCTAACCTACAACTGCATATTCATTAGTAAGGAATGGTGATAAGGACATTGCAGTATGAACAGCTCTGGTAACTGTAGCAGTCATTTATTCCTTACTGTACATTTTTTCTGTACAATTAAACAGTTGCGACCTCTTAAATGAAAGTAGCCTGTGCAACTTGAGCTAAGGAAACTCTTTGATAAGTAGAGGATTATTGTGTTCATTCTTTGTCCTTTCAAATTCAGATCCTGTTTATGAAGATATGCTGAGTGAAAGTCGGAAAATGATCACTAATGAGAAAATAGATGCTTACAATGAAGCAGCTGTTCGTATTTTGAACAGCAGCTCCCGAAATTCCAAAGCTAAAGTTAAAGTGTTCAGTGTATCAAAACTGATAGCACAAGAAACTATCATGAAGTCTGCAGATGGCCTGCATCTCCCTGAATCAAGCAGAGATACAGTAAGTGTTTTTATCACTGGTCAACATTAAAAGTATTAATAGTAAAACAAGATCTGAAGTGAATGTTCTGAAACTGCAGACAGTATGGATGTAATGAGACCCACATTTATCCGGGAATTTTGTTCAAAAAATTCTGGTGAGTGGGAGTGCAGTCAGTTTTATAGGCATTTTGAAAAACATAGTAGCAACCACATTAGTGCATAACTATTTTAAAGTAGCTGTTAATGCACTAGATCTTTTAGATCCTGAGTGCAAACTTCATGCTTTCATGTGTATGAATGAGTTAAGGTGGTAATGTCTTGTAAAGCAGTGCTAAGAAGTAAGTCGTAAATTTTCCCCTATGTGTCCAGAAAATTTGGTTTGGTAAGGAGCATGAAGATAACAAACACACTTTAGGTATAGACCTCCCTGGTTGCATGGAGTGCATCTGACTTTATTTCTTCTCTTCTACTAACCAATATGTATTTGCATGCAGTGAGCCCCTCTGAGCTTTCAGCCTGCCCTTTTTGCGAAAGCTCTCCCATCATGTCACTTTTGGTTCCATTCCTTTGCAGGTTTAAGTTGCTTTGAAGTTCTGGATGAACTAAATGTCATCTTACCACGTGTTTCAGCCTCACTGTCATGTTTTAGAGACTTGCATTACTGTGCCCCTTTAGAACCCAAGTTTGTGAGCTGTTTTTTATTCATAGACCTTCTACAGCCAGTAGAGAGAGCCCTCCTGTTCTAAGATTAGCCATTTTTGCTTGCCTCTAGAAGCTCAAGTATTTTTTGTTTGGAAGAAGTGTTTTTGACTGGACTGTTGAATGCAACTGGGTATATAGTGGGACTAGAAGATTTTATTTTTGTAAAGATAACATATGCTGATATCTTATGTCAGCATATGATGCAGAAGAAAACTTCTTTTGATGAAAATGTTAACTTTTTTATTAAAAATAATTACTAAAACTGCTTATTTTCTTTGCAGAATGCAATGATTCTTATGAATGTCTACTGCAATAAAATAATGAAGCCCATTGATGGCTCCTGCTGCCAGCCTCAGCCTCCTCTCACTCTGATACAGAAGATAGCTTTCTGTTTTTTTACTTTGTCCATTATTGGATATTTAATTATCAGCTTAATTCATCGGAATAATTATCGGAAGAACAAATCATGCACTGATTTGGAGAGTGGAGAAGAGAAGAAACCTGCCATCAGCACACCTAATGTTTCTACTTTAGAGATACTCTTACACTGCTTTTGCAAACTTGGTCTAATCATGACTTATTTTTATCTATGTGACAGAGCAAATCTTTTCATGAAGGAAAATAAATTTTACACACATTCATCTTTCTTCATACCAATCGTCTATATCTTGGTTTTGGGGGTATTTTATACTGAAAATACCAAAGAGGTAATGATCACCTTGACATCCCGCTTAAAATGTTGTTTCCCAATTTGTATGTAAAATAACCACTTTTTAAGTATTCAATGTTAATTTTTCAGTCTGTATAACTCACCTACAAAAAATGCCTTCTCAAGCAGTATAATGTTTGCATAGAATTAGATGCAAAGGCTTTTTGAAGCCATTTGGGTGTCACTATTTTAGTCATTCTCACTCTTTTAAACTGGAATCGATCAGAGCTCAGCTAAAAGAGAATTTAAATCATGTTCTATCTGTGCCCACTAGACAAGACTTTTACAATTGAGACCCATTTACCCATAAAGTGGTTTATTGTTTGAACTTTTTCTCCTCATTTTGTAGATGTTCCTTGTTCTTTTCGGAATAGCAACACTCTTGTTTTGTTTTGCATTAGACTAAAGTGTTAAATAGAGAACAGACTGATGAATGGAAGGGCTGGATGCAACTTGTTATTTTGATTTATCATATCTCTGGAGCAAGCACTGTAAGTGATTTGAATTTCTTTTACTTTTAGGGGGAATGCAGTTTGGGTATGTTATTTCAAAAGAAAGATAGTGTAAGTGGCATTAGAAATGAATAGAATGAATAAATAATGCTATTTTTTCTGTAGTATTAAACTTGGTATTAGCGGAGTTAGTTTTTCTCTCTAAAGTGTAGATTTGATTGATAAAAACATATATATTGCTTGACCAGTGGAAAAACGTGTTTCCTTTGTGTAGAATATTACATTAATTTATTTTTAATTGCTAGCAACTTGAAACTGCTGAAGGTGAGCCTTCAAAGAGCCCTTCTTAAGTCTCTCATAACTAGTAATAGAATATGGCAAGTGTAGAGCAATAAATAGAAAGAATTGATTTTAACATCAGAGGTTAGGACACCAAAAGAGCTTAGTATGAAACAGGGCAATGTACCACAATGTTTCTTTTCTTACTTAAATCTGATTTACTGCAATGCAGAAATAGCATAAAATAGAACGAGAAAAGGAAAGCCAAAACATTTACATGGACATTTATGAAAGATACTTTATTTTTCTCAACAGTTTTTGCCTGTGTACATGCACATTCGAGTTCTGGTTGCTGCGTATCTGTTTCAAACAGGTTATGGGCACTTCTCATATTTTTGGATAAAAGGGGACTTTGGTGTATACAGAGTGTGTCAGGTAAGAATATCTGCCTACTATTTGTATTAATAAATTTGTCAGATAGCAAAATATCCATAATATATCCATTCTCTCTAAATAATGTGATATCAAATCACTTAACCAAGATATAAACAGTAAAAATGGCTGTTGTGTCTATGTAACCTGATTAGTTTAATTGGTATTGTTTATCTAATACAAACTTAAACCATATAAATGATGTAAATGTAAAAAATGCAAGTATGTGCACTCTGAAATATCAAGACAAATATTTTCTAATCAATAGCAATGGATATTCCATTGCAGTAGCAATTTACAGTATATAGCAATATGTAAGTAATGAGTCAGGTGGGCTTCCAAAGACAGGGATCCTACATTTATTCAATAAAGAAAAGTAATTTTCACACCATAACAGTACTGGAGAACATACCTGGTTTTGTGGCTTCCCTCCTAGGTTTTGCAGCATATGCTCTAGTGCTTTAATTTTTTTTTTCTAGTACATATCTTTTATTGCTGTTAAGTCTTACATTGTGCTGTAACTCAGGTCATTCTGCTTATTAAATGTATGTTTACAGCGTGGTAATGGCATTACCCTGGCTTTAACTGAGCTAGCCCAGGCAGCTGTGGGGGTGAAAAAACAAAGAGAGATATTAACAGCATCCAGCAGCTGCAGCACTTGGTCCCCAGCCTGAGAAATAGTCACATTGGGTTAACCTTGTTTTCATTGCAATCTCTCCCCAAGCAGGCCAGGGTGGGGCAGGCCCAAAACCACATAACCTGCCTGCAGTCTCACATTGCCCTGCTGCTCTTCCCTGTGCGACTTTATCCGTGCTTCAATGGAAATACAATCAGCATGTGAGGTGTAAAACACATAGATATTTTTGTATAGTGCTAAAGGAACATGTCCTCATCTTTCTCAGCTTTGCCTCCCACCTCTGTCTTCTCTCTTCTGGCACCCCCCAGGTTTTATTTCGTCTCAATTTCTTGGTTGTGGTTCTGTGCATAGTGATGGACCGACCTTACCAGTTCTACTATTTTGTGCCATTAGTCACTGTCTGGTTTATGATCATTTATGCCACCTTAGCTGTATGGCCTCAGATTGTCCAGAAGAAAGCAAATGGTAAGATTGCTTTTTTTTCTTTCTGTTATGAAACATTTGCATGTTACTACAGTGATAATCATACAGAATTGGCATTGTCAGTAGATGTCAGTCACTTTGTTAGTCAAAACATGCTAAAGAGCTGCTCACAGAAATACAGTTTGTCATAGGTGAATTAAGTCAGTTGAAAAATGTAACTAAATGACTAAACTCTGCCTCTGGTTACAGTCAGAATACTTTTGAATAGGTTTTGATCATTAGAAATGTTCTTTTACCAGAATTGTAAATTATATCAGAATTCTTTTACCAAGCATTGTAATTTTACTGAATGGAAATGAAAACTGTAGGTTGCACTGTCTGTGCTTTCTGAGGCTGTGTCTGTCATGCACTCAGGGTGCAGTGTGAACAGGGAGTGTTTAGACTTTCTCATTCTGTGTCTGTCCATCTTGAGCACCAATTCTGCCTTAGCTGGCCAAATTAGAACATGGGGCTTGCTAGCCTAGTGTCTTAGATTAAGTGAGCAATCAGATGTCTTGTGATACAAATATTTTAAATAAAAATTGAAGTGAAATCCCAATTTGTGTTGCAGTTCATTGAAAAACTGTAAAGCATGTGGTAAATGCTTGTTGTCTAATTCACATAAATTAGAACTAAAAACTTTAAGAGCCTTAAATCTTCATTCCCTATTGATGGAGGAATATGCCCATTTTATAACCCGAAGATATGACAATGAAATATACCAAATATATACCAGGAATAGATGCTGCTAACACACACTTAAAGAGCAGTTTTACAAGCTATCTCAAAGGCAAATATCTTAAATTTAATTTTTTTTTCTACGAAGGCATTTCTCTTCCAGAAACAGAGAAATTACTCTCATGTACTTCAGAGCAATAGTGTACTGTGAAACTAGACATTTTTTCAATGGTAACTTTCAGTTGTTTATGATCCTGTTTACAGCTGCCAATTTATATGGCAGGAGGGGGAGGTGGTCTCTGTTGCAATGCTGAGGTTTGGGTATTGCTTAATATCAGTCGACAGCTTTGAGGAGTAGTTTGTCAAGCTTGTTTCAACAAGATATGTGTCCTTAATGTCCTGCAGTTGAACTTTGGAGAAAAACTGGTATCTCAGAGTTTAATAATATTTACTCTACTTGTTTCACATGACAGAAGGCAGGCATTTTTATATATATTTTTATTTACATTCACCTAGTATAAGGACTGCCTGTGCAGACTGTTTGGGAAAGCACAGGTTTTAAAATGATGTTTCTGTTTGAACACCTAAATTCACTTCTTTATGTATTTTGTCCCTGTCTTAGACATGAGGCTTAGTTTAGACTTAATAGCTTTTTAATTGCTGTGAATGTTTATTATAATGGCTTAAAGTAAAATTTAAATGTAGATAGTGATAAAATATTACTGTTAATATTTGACCATTTATTTATTAATGGATCTATTACAAAGCATAGTTGCACTAAATAATTTGCAGTTATTATTTAATGTGTCCTGGGGTTTGCTGTTGAAAAATTAATGACAGTATAATGATTAATTTATTTCTTCTTCAGGGAACTGCCTGTGGCACTTTGGTTTACTGCTGAAACTGATTTGCTTACTGACATGTATATATTTTCTGTCCTATTCTCAGGTTTGTAAATCCTGGCTATATTTATCCTTAATGACCTAAGAATGTATTATTACCTGTCTGTACTTTTGATGTGCTCATAATTTGTAAATTTGCTCCAGTATCATAAATACAGAAGGAAAAAAAAAAAAAA
>VYXF01010451.1:1172627-1213355 GCA_013397295.1 Polioptila caerulea
AATTTTCTCCAAATACAAAAATAAAAAAGGAAAAAAAAAAAAAAAAACAAAAAAAAAAAACCTTTTGATTTCTTCTCATAATTGATTTGGTGTGGGTGCTGAAAAAACCCACAACTGTGTGTCTTACTCCTTGGTTTGTTATGTTTGACATATTTTCAATGCACTACTGTGAATGTAGTAAGTACAAGTGCCTGTGCTTTGGGTTTGGGTTGGGGTGTTATTATGTGTTTAGAGTTACTGGGTTTTGCCAGCATATGGGGATGCACGTGGTGATATGGTGATACTGAAGTTCTGTGTCTCTTAGAGACAGTGTTGGCTTTGGTACTGCATCAAAAGGTTGGTTCTCAGGCTACATTAGCGACTCCCTGCATGCTGTGAGTACATGAGAAGTACTGTGAGAAGTCAGGACAGTTTGTCTTTCCAGGATCTTACATGAGGGTTGTGTGGTTGTAATTCCTCATTGGTTTTCAGCCTGTTGAACTGAAGTCTTGGAGTGCATATTCCTTATGTGGAGTGCTTATATGGAGTGTATATTCCTTATCACAACCCGTGGAGTGCATATTCCTTATCACAGCTTGTCAGTGGATCTTTGAGAAGCAGTTCAAAATGGAAGGCATGCAAATACCCAAAGGGGAGACAAAACTGAAACTCTCTTCTCATGTCAAAATTTTTTCTTTTCTTTTTTTTTCTTTTTTTTTTGTGGGGGAAGGACTTCTAAGGAATCCTGTTATTTTTCTAGTGCCATGTAGCTAGTGAAATAAGAATGGAATCATATTAAATATGTTATTAATTTAAATTTCGTAAATACAGTTGACATCAGTGTTAATGCTTTTCCTATGTTTGTCTTCTACAGGGTGCATTTGAGAAGATATTTTCATTTTGGCCATTGTCCAAGTGTTTTGAACTGAATGGGAATGTCTATGAATGGTGGTTTAGATGGAAGCTGGATCGCTACGTATGTAACATTTGCATACATTTTTACTTGTCTTTTAGATGCATGTTTTAATTTGTGGGAAGAAGGAGGTTTGTTTTCCTTCCCTCCAAAGAAAACAGGAGTTTGCCCCAGCATTTAATAAAAGACTAAGCTGCACCCACTTTAGTTTTGCAAAGGTCTATCAAAGCCTTGCTTAAAAGATGGAGGTTGATTTTATTTCCTTCTAGATTTAAAAAATGAAGCATAAAGTATCCCAAAACTGTCTTTCCTCAAAAATTTTACTGTGAAAATTTAAAACCTATAACACTTCAGGCTATTGAAATACAAGGAAAATTACTATGGTAGCTTTCTTAATAATACTTTTTGGAAGTTGTATCAATTAAAGATGTATTTCTTTTAAGGTAACATTTAAAACACAGGGTCTTGTTCCCAAACCAGAGTACTCTTGTACGTATTTTTGAATTGTTTTCCACTGGGAAAGTGCTTTCCTTCCACTTATTGACCCTATAATGTGGGGAGATAGAACAGGGAGACATTGGTCTTTATTCCTTTCCTTCTTGGCAAAGGGAAGTGGCATTTCCAGGCTGGAAGCCTTTGTGTGCTGAGCTTACCCTTGGTGGGATGGGTTGCACGTGTGTCCCTCTGGGAGGGAACGTCTGGGTGGCAGAGCCTTGTCACACTGGGGCTGCCCAGCAGCAGCAGCAGCACACCCTGCCCCACAGCCTGCACTCACTGCTGGCCTGCTCTGAGCACTGCAGCTGGGTGGTGCTGCTGGAGAGCAGAGCTCAGAGTAAACACAGAGAACAAGCACAGTGTGGGCCTGAAACAGCCTCATGCTGCCAGCTGATGGGAACTTGGCGTGAGATGGTAAAACAATCTGTTGGAGAATTGTGTCTGTGAGAGAAGGGAGCACTTGTCCTGCTTCTTGGATGTTTTCACCTGCCAGTTTGGGAGAAAGCCAGAGACTTGTGGTTTTTCCCCAGAGAAGGCCTTTTCAGTGGTGGCATAGATTGCACAGGGGATAGTAGGTACTTGAAAGCTTCTTGAAATGTCATTGTCTTGTCTTTAACACTCTCTGAAGCGTTAGTAAAGGTTCTTTATTTGTAGGTTTTGAGTTAAAAATGCAGTTTATGACTGTGATGTGTAAAAAGTCTGGTTTTGTTTGCTTCAGTAAATCTGGGAAAGGACCTTTTGAAACATAGCTTTAAAACGACTTTATCTGGTAGCATTTCTATGAAGTGTTTATATCTGAAGTACTTGTAAAAGCTATGCAATATTCAGTGCATTCTGTTTGCCTTTTACAGGTGGTTTTTCATGGGATGCTGTTTGCTTTTATTTATCTGGCATTGCAGAAACGTCAGATGATATCAGAAGGAAAAGGAGATCCTCTTTTCTCCAACAGAGTTTCAAATGTTTTATTATTTATTTCAGTTGTGTCCTTTTTGGTAAGTATCTTTTATAGCCTAGTATAATGAGGTTTGTAAATATCTAAAAAATCGGTTTTCTGAAGTTCTTGTTTAGTCTATATTATCTAATACAAACCTTGATAAATCAGATCTTTATCTGGAGCTACTTCAGCTGGGTTTCTCTGTACAGCCCTACTTATCTACTCACCAAAATATTTTTCTGTTCAGTCTGATGTAGATGAAAACATCATTACTCTTTCAGTTCATTGCAAAGCATAAAAGAAAATTGGATCATAAAAGTAACATGGAAGATAACACAGCTCTTATCTCCACACATGATTACTTGTCAATTTTTTTGCTGAAAAAAAGTTGTGTTAATAATTATTTTCATCACTTGCAAAGAAGAATTCTTTTGAAACACAAAACTTAAGTCATGTAGTTTTTTTCTCTTAGTGTCCCACATCTTAGTGAACCAACTAATACTAAATCAATTCAAAATATACTCTTGTTTCATTTTTAAATGTTACATACATATATATAATTGCTACACAGACTAATTTTTAAATATCTTTCAGACCTACTCTATTTGGGCTAGTAGCTGTAAAAACAAGACAGAGTGCAATGAGCTACATCCTTCTGTTTCTGTGGTGCAGGTAATTATGAATCCTTTTGAGTACAGTGATAGAATCTAGTCTGTTCTTATTTGAGCTTTTTAAAAAATTGTTTGTAAATATATTTGTGCTTTTGCATGGAATGTCATACTGAATTTCATTCCCATGTGTGAAAGTGAAAAAAAGTTTAACAACATTAGTTACTTTTTCATTGCCTTTAAGCACTGAAATTGCACACTGTGATTGTGGTTTTGATTTATCTGGGTGTCCTTAGTGTAGGTTTCATATGCACCATTTAAGTCCAAACCCAACTTTTGACTATTTGCATAGCAGTGGAAAAGAAGAAAGCTGTGGAAGACAAGAAGGGTGTAGAAAAGCAGGAGTGTTTGGGAGGTATTAGTGTAGGAAGCAACCTATGGGACTCTGTAGTACAGGAAGAGAAGTGGGCCACAGAGCCATGCATGTGGTTTTCTTAAATTTAGGTGTTCCTCTTGCTGTGTCCCCTGCCCCACTATATCCCAGCTATCTCACTTTGTGCCCTGTTTCTTTTCTCATTAATTTGTCTCGCTCTCTTGAGGGGCAGCAAGAGGAACTTAATTTTTTAATATTATTTTGTCCATCTTGACACTCTGTCTTTAAAAGCTGAGGGTTAACTCAGATTTGTCCCACCTTCATTTTGGGCTAGCATGGTGTAGCATGTTTTGTGGCCATGCCTAGGAAGCATGTAGTGACACCTGTCAGCATCAAGGTCAGGATTCTACTGGAGATGTAAGTGTGACCTGCTATGCTGTAACAATGTGCACTTCATGATGCACTTCACTTAGAGCTGTGGAAATAAATACACCTTTTATGTGTTTGCTTGGCTTGTCATCCACAGTCACTTTCTTTGTTTTCCTTTTTTTTTCTTTTTTGTTAAAAACAAAGATTTTAGCCTTCATCCTCATCAGGAACATTCCTGGATATATCCGATCTGTGTATAGCTCATTCTTCGCCTGGTTTGGCAAAATTTCTTTAGAGGTAAGTAGAATGACCAGAAGTACAGTGAATCAAAACTTAGAAAGGTAAGGTGGGGTTATTGTCTAGGTTGGACTATAACACATAGAGAAAATGTTTATTGGCTTACCAAATACCATGCTGTCATGTTTGACCTCTCTTAGCATTATAGCTTTTGTTGCAGTTAAAGATCATGGCTGAAACAGCAGCCTCACAGCTGCTCACCAAGCTCACCAAGCTTATTCTTGTGCTGTTTTAGGGGATGGGGTGATTTAAGGTTGTGAGAGTGGGGATTAAATGCTGAGTATGCTGTGAGGTGTATGCAGTTGGAAGATAAAAATTTAGGCCAGTTGAAGAATTTGCATTAATTATACTTACTCATGTAAGTACATTTATAAATGTGTTTGCCCTAGAAAGCTTTTTGTGACTAATAAAAAAACATCTCATTGCAAATAAATCCCTTCTTAATTCAAGTGTTACCTTGTTCCATTGAGTGTGTATTTAGAAATGGTAGGAATTATCTTGCTTCCCATTTTATTTGCTGTTTGGTGATATTAAATGTGACTTTTTATTGTATTACTAAAATATATTTCTAGGAGAAATTAATTGCAATACAGTGTATATGGAGTACAAGGATTTTGTGGCTGTTTTAAAGGATCAGATTTCACTCTTCCAATTCCTGATGGGCTTTAGGTGCAGATCAGCTCGGGGGAGCTGTGCATCCATCAGCAGGTGAAGCATTCTCTTATTTGCAGGCATGTCAGTTCAGACCTTCACCAGAGAGACAGTAACTGAGGGAGGCAGATTCTTCCCTGCTCCGATGGAATGTATCCAATGCTCCCCTGAGCTGTATTTGGTTGAGGGTCAAGCAAACTCATGTCACTGTGTGATTAAAAAGCTCATGGTTTTGTTTTGTAGCAAAGACATGTGGAAAACAGGTTCTAACTAAAGCAGAAGTGTGTCAGTTGATGCAATAGTAATAATTATATGGTTTTCTGTAAGCAAAAATATTTACATATATAAGTACTGTTAAACACTTTATTTTTTTTTTTTTCTTTTAGCTTTTCATTTGCCAATACCATATTTGGCTGGCAGCAGACACAAAGGGGATCTTGGTGCTCATTCCTGGATATCCAATGTTTAATGTTCTTGTCAGCACTTTCATATTTGTGTGCGTGGCACATGAGATTTCTCAGATCACTAATGATCTAGCACAGATTGTGGTTCCTAAAGATAACTCAACTCTGCTGAAAAGGTTGCTATGCATAGCTGGATTTTTTTCTGGACTACATTTCTTCTCAGCAATGCAAGATCAGTCAAGGCGTTGACTTGGAAAAACTTTCTTCAGGTTTACTTTGTGTGTGCCTGAACAAAAATTCTCAACTGGACGTACAAGAAGACATTTAAATTAAGCGTGTGGAAAATGTATATAGTGGAAATGTACATATTTTGTGTGGAAATAGCCTTCTCAAATAATCTGAGAAACAAGAGTGCACTGTACAGAATTGCATGTGAAAATGAGTCTTTTCTACTGGATGTTTGTTTCTGTTTACATGCCTGTTGAGTGGCCACACGAGGCAGCGCGGGGGCTGAGCAGTGTCCCGGGCGCAGGCGGGATCCAGCGGGTAAAAAAAACTGTTCCAGCGCTCGAGGCGGAGCCGTGGGCTCCCGGGCGGGAGCACGCCCAGCACGGCCGGAGCTCGGAGCCCGCAGCTGGGGCGGGGACACCCGGGCTCTGCTCTGGACACGGCAGGCACCTGCCGGGTGGAAATGGTAATACGTGTTACGTGAAACCCTTTACATGTGGAAGTAAAAAGTAATCATCCATTCAGTGATTGAAGATTATATACAAGTTTACGTAATATTTTGTGAGGGTTTTTAAAGAAATTTGTGTTCAGCAAATTCTGAGACAAAATTTTTTTGTAAAGAAAATTTGAGTTTTCTTCCTAAAATTGTTTGCTTTTTCATAAATTTTTCACTAATTCATTTAACTGTGTGTAGCTCTGTGTATAATCTCAGTGAACAAACGGATAATTTTCAGAAACTCAGTTCAAGATGGGAAATTTTTGGAAGACCCTCCAACCTTTGTCAGTCGGATGGAATCCCATCATACCCACTCCATCAGATCTTAGGGCAACGGTGATCTTTGACTCTCTCCCTTTGTTTGTGTGTGACCTTGCATTGGGTCCTGTTAGGGAGCTGGTGCCATGTTCTACGCTGTAATAATATCTTCATTTAAAAGGATGCAAGTCAGTCTGTTGGTATCGTGAAGAGTAGGGGTTGAGTGGTCAGCTTTGTTGCATGCAGATGATTGAGTCTCAGAATTACAAGTGAAATGAGATTGAAG
The DNA here is from genome assembly GCA_013397295.1 of Polioptila caerulea. Lineage (NCBI taxonomy): Eukaryota > Metazoa > Chordata > Aves > Passeriformes > Certhiidae > Polioptila > Polioptila caerulea. The sequence goes on from VYXF01010451.1 coordinate 1,178,919, forward strand.
CTGTTTTGACAAAACTTTTTTCCCATCCTTTTCAGCAGTGCCCAATCTTTCTTAGTAATTTTTTCCTTTAGCAAAAACTATAATTGAAAGAAATAGTCCTTCAGTGTGGCAGTGACAAGCAGTTGTTTACATTCTACTTATCAGTGAAGTTGTGGACATTTTTGGTTGGTTGTGGGTTTGATTCAAGTAATAGTTTGACCTCTAGTTGCTTTTTCATTTTATTCTTCTGATTATTTATTAGCAGTCAAAAACATGAGCGCAATATTATTTTCCAAGCATATGTGCAATTATGTATGATTACAAACAACATGAATCCTAATTTGTACCATATATACTATCACATGCATGTTTTTGTTCTTAGTCCAGGTAAAATATTGAATTCAATCTTGCAGCCATGAATGAATGCAAAACAAATTTGTGAAAATAATTACTTCAATTTTTATTTTTTTGTCCGTGGCAAACAGTTTCTTTTAAAGAATAACCAGTCATTCATCATTAAAAAAAAAGAAATTATGCACTTCCCCCAAATTCAGCAGTTTTACTAAGCCTGCCAATTGTTTTCAAGATACTGGAAGGATACTCAGCTGTTTGTTCTGTGTGCATATTACTTCCATTGCTTGGGATTTTAACCTCATCAATCAATACATTTGAGTGACTGAAGGAAAGGGTATAGGTGGACACTGTGGTGGGGGATAGCAAGCATAAACTTCATCTATACCAGTATTATGAGCAACAGGGAACTGTGAGCTTGAGGGGTAATTTTTGTTTTGTTCTTCACAACATAACTATTGTAGATATAACTCTATTTATCTGTTGTACAGACTTGGTTAAAAGATTTATTTTTAATGTTTGAAATAATGCACTTGTTTACTATTCCTGTATGTGGGATAAATATATTTTCTTTTCAGGTTATGTAAAAATATGAAGTAATTTAAACATTAAATAAATGTGCTGTGGATGCTTATTTTTGTAATGGGAGCAGCATCATTTAAGTAAAAATTCTCTTGCTTGCCTCTAGCTCGCTGCAGTTCTCTGTACCACAAATTAAGGCAGATGCAATGCAGGAAGGTTGCTCTGCAAAGATTGGTTTGCACTGTCCCTGCTCTGATGAAATTCCAGCCCCAGTAGCCAAAGCCAGCCCGGAGCTCGGGGGCCCACAGCAGAACTCCACAGCAGAGGCACTGGATACATTTCCTGGCCAGGAACTTTGCAGCAGAGCTCTGCAGGAAAGCAGAGGAACTGACTCAGCTTTTCTTTGGTCTGACAACACCAAGAAACCAAGCCCATCCTGGGGCTTGACTTGCTTGAGTAAAGGAATCTAGATTCTCCTTGAGCTACTTAAATCCCACTCTCAGTAGAAGGGGCTCCTTGAGCAAAGGAAGTAACTATCTCTTTAATCTTAGGGCCAATGACAAGACACAAGGAAATGGTCCAAGGTTGTGTCAGGAGGTTCAGGTTGGATATCAGGAAAAGGTTCTTCACCCAGAGGGTGGTCAAACAGGCTCCCCAGGAAAGCGTCACAGCACCAGAGCTACCAGTCAAGAGCGTGTGGACAGTGCTCTCAGGCACTTGGTGTGAGCCTTGGGGATGGGCCTGGGCAGGGCTGGGAGCTGGACTCGATCTTGACGAGTCCCTTCCCATCTCAGCGTGTTCTGTGATCCCCAAAGCTCCTGATTTTATAATCAGGGCGATACATAGCTCAGGTGCCCACATTAGATATTAAATGCAGCAAATCCTCTCCCTCCTCTCCAGTTAGGACATCATCCCCAGTTGAACAAACCCTGCACCATCAGCTCCACCCCAGGTCTCCCACCCGACCCTGCAGAATTGTGGCTGGAACATCAAAAGCTGTAACAATGTTGTTCGGGCATCCCTTTGTAAAATAATCAGGCAAGAACTTCACTACTTTGTCTTTTCCATTTTATTAGATTATACAGTTCATGTATGCACAAAGAGATCTGTAGGGCTTTCTATTTAATTTGGTTGCAACTTAATACAACATCAATTCATATTGCCATCATATAACGTTAAAAGAGACTGTGAATTTACTGTCTTTATTACTAATTCTTTAACCATTAAGTGTCTTTAACCAGCTTTATAAATTTATGCTGTCAGAGTAATTGTTTTAATAAGTAAAAAATAAATAATTTGTTATTAAACTTACCTCAGATAAATGAAGATTTCAATCATAAAATAGTTCAGGTATTCTTAATACCCGAGTGACCTACATCATTAGATTCTTTCCAAAATAGGTGGAGCCTCCACTGCTACAAACTCACTCTTTATGCATGTATGTAACAGTTTATTTCCTTTTATATATTGGCACTGTTACATGAATACAAACAAGGTGGGAGCAGTTCAACTGGCAGATCCATTGATTGTCATGTCATCCTGGAGTTATCAGAAATTACTTTGATCCACACCCAGAACCATTTACAAAGTTTAATCTTACATTGCATTAAAAATCATTATTTAAAATCCATTCCATTCATTTTGGTTTCAAAACACTGACAGCTGACACATTTGAAAATAGTATTATAAACTAATAGAAGCCAAATGCTGATTGTACTTGAGTTTTTTTTACAGCTTGGGTAAGAGATGAAAACGTTTCATTTACTGTAAACCTCATTGTGCAGTTTTGTGTTTTGCTTTTCACTGATACCCATCCAAGCTGCTGGGAAGAAGGGGGGGTGTCTCTGAGGAGGCTGATTGACTGGTGAAGTCTCTTCCCTGGTATCTTTTGGATGAGGTAGGAAGGCATGATTGGAAAGTGAGTAGGAATGGCTCTTTATTCCACCTGTTTCAGGAACTGCCTTTAATTTCTCACCTGGAGCAGCCTGAGCTACCTCTCCTGGCCTAACAACCACTAGCAGGATTTGCTGCCACGTCCTGTGGGCTGTGCTGAGCAGCTTTGTAAACTGATACTGAAGGTTTGACAATATACAAGGAGGTACCACGTACTGAGTACTGCTTACACACTTCGCTGCCATAGCTGGTGCTCAAATTAGTCTAAAAAGCAGCTCGGGACTTGTTCTATCTGCTGAGATCCTGCATTCAGGTCCAAGCCTACAAACACGCCATTGATGCTTAAAAATTAACGTAAATTAAGGGTCTGTGTTTTGACAGAACTGGGTCATAACTGTAAAAAGGGAAAAACAAAGACAAACAAACCAAAAGCCACAAAACCAAGAGCAACTACTTTGGTCTTTTTACAAAATGACCTCATTTTACAGATGCCTCTTATCCTCAGTCTAAAATTCCAAAATTACTCAAATTTCTCTTAGCAGAGACTTCAGGAACCTCAGCTAAGGAAATGTAGCCAGCACTTAGCAATTTTAAAGCAGACGCAGTTTTCTGCTTACAGTGCAATGTCCTGATGAGCATACAGCTTCTGAAAGAGAAAATATTACAGAAAAAAAGACAAAGGGTAAGTGTCAGCTTAAAACAATACCATGCTTTGAGGTAAAACCCCGAGAACTCTTGGTGTCAGCTGTTACAGCTGCAGACCCTGAAGTCCTGTGTGATGGCCTTAAATTTGCAGATTTAAAGAAGCATCAGAAATTAATTTAAAATCTGGTGAAATGTGTCAGCAGATGAATTCTAGTTGTCTGTTGAAAACCATGGAAACCTCAGTTCAGATCCTTTTAGCAAAGTCCACATATTTTTAAGCTTCCAGCTGCATGGACAAATGCCTCTCAAAGAAACTACCTCCCAGCAAAGTATGCCTTATAATTAAGTCCTTTTTAAGATGTGAAAATATAATCCCTGGTTTACTGGATATGTAATTCTTCCACAACAGTTTGCGCTCCAAAAAAGAAAATAAATTTGGAGGATATAAAAAATAAACAGCATTGGGGCTGTTTATTGGTAATACCACACCAAAAAAAAGTGTTTTTAAAGAGTTAGTCCAAGTGTACTGTACCAAATTAAACCCTTGCTTATTTGCAGACATTAATTTTTGCCTACAATAGTTTGTTGTAACAGTTTCTTCTAACATAACCGAATGAATGGACAGATTTTAAATGCTTTATTGCTTACAAGTTTTGAAATAGTGTAAATACCTGGTAAAAGAACAGAAATCCAATTTTTATCATGAATAGTTTTAGTTATTTTCTCTGGGGGGTTATTTCTTTCTTTATTTTTCAAAAATAACTTAGCTCATTATATTAGGTAATCTTTAAAAAATCAATACCTAATATATGTGCAGTACTATTTCTGAGCCTCATCCTGTTGCACAAGTTTGCATGCTTGTACACTACTGCTTTTCCTGTGCAAATGTTAGGCAATTATATCATCCCAGTAACAGTCTGAAATCCTTTGAATCTCTGAGGTTTTGATTTCCCTGTTAAAACTTTCAGGAGAGATCACAAGACAGAATAAAGCTTAATATTTATTAATACATATATATATATATACATACATATATATATATATGTATATATATACGTTAAAGATAACTTTCTGAATGTAACAAATATAAAAAGTTATCAGTGTTTACAAATTGTCAAAAATGTCCAAAGTACAAAAGGATACAGTACATCAGTTATATGGAAGTGATTGTACTCCTGGCACTGAAAGCATCATAATACTGTGGGCATGCACAATATACACCAGAAAAACTCATGCATCAACCAGAACAAATAAGGAAGTGATACTGCTGCCTTCTTTGATTACAAATTCATTGCTTCTGTTAGTTTTCTTTCCTCAGGAATACCATTTACCTGCAAACAGATGAGAATTTACATAATCCATCAGTGGCACACACTGCTTCAGCAGCACTGAACTGTCAAGAATGAGCACAGCACATGAACAGTATTGATTGTTCCCTTATCGACAGCCACATGGGAGAAACACCACAAGTACAACCTGCACCAAAAGATAACATACACAACAAAGCATTCTTCTAGGAAGGGAGAGGGCTGGGAAAAAATGTGTAACTGTGAATTTCTTTCTATTTGGGATCTAACAGACTTCATAGGGAAGCTGAGGCAAAAAACAGAAAAGGTGGTACGTGGTGTATATGCAATATTTTACATTTTAGGATTATAAGAATTTTACATTATATAGGACTATCCTATAAGCTTTTTCATCTAAGCACCTTAAAAAGTCCTTGTAAATTCTGCCTGTTGACACAGAGGCAATAATAAAACCTAATATATCTGTTCATATTGGAGACCAGTAGCAATTTTCATCAGTGTAATAAACATCAGATGTGAATGGTGACCTCTCACACAATTCTTTCCCAATTAACTTCTAATTTTGTGAAATAGTCAAGCACTATGTCACCTATTAATTCTGCCTTTTTATATAGGTTTAAAATAATCTTTACTGGGGATTCAGATAGTTCCTGAAGTGGACAACAGTTATTACCCAGAGTCTGCTCTTCAAATTACTAAATATGGTCAACTGAAGATTTAAAATAGAAATTTCTTATTCACAGCTGTGACTGATAGTATGTTAAATTCCCTGAGTATATTACTGCGAGTTTTCTATAGGCAAGGAAAGAAATTCAACAATTAGGTTTTTTGGCCTTAGGTATTCTATTTCTGTAAATTTCTTGAGCAGATCAATAAAATCGATTGCTATATGTTTGTACTCATGCTACTAAAAAACTCTTAGTTGTGTGAATTTTGTTTTAAATCCTAACTTTCTAAAAATCTAACATTCTGGCAACAGGAGTTATGGATATCCTTTCAGAAAAGCTGCAGAAGGCACATGCCATCATGTCATGGAAGTGCTTGCAGGGTCACCTGCACATCTGAGCTACAAGGCAAGGTGTCATTATAAACCCAGGGAAGAGGGAGACGCCCTCTGTTCCAAATACATTCCACCACCTGCCCCCTGGATTTCTGAGAGCTTGCCACAGGCAGCATCTGTGAGGAATATGAAAGAACAGTTGTATTCTAAAAAAATAATGTACTGCAAAAAATACAGACACTGGAGAATTTTTAAGATCTAATTTTAGGGCAGTTTTTCAGCACGGCTCAAAAGTGACAGACCCGTGCTAGCTTGTATTTCATACCTTTGCAAAAATGTCTCACTGCTGTCACTGTACAGTATTACCAGGTGATTTTGCATCTTATTTGCTTCAAGACAGACTGAAATTCTTGAAATGAAACAGTCATAGCAGAAGAGCAGCACTGTGTGACACTTTTATTCTGCCTTCTTAACAGTGTGAGGGAGAAGAGCTCTGCTAAATGTCAACCCAAACCAGTGCTGGAGGCTCTGGATCAAGGCTTTGACTGCCAGGGTCATCCACCATTTCCAGCATATGTACAATGAAGAACACAAATGGCAAAGCTACCAGAACTGCTGTCAGACTTTATACCTGTGTTTTTAATTTCCATATAACAAACCCCACATGGAGAGAAACATCTATTATATACTTGCCTCAAATCTTTGAAATGTTGTCATACGAAATTCTCCTTTAATCCCCGAAAGCAGTAATGAAAAAGAAGGATTTTCAATGAAAAGAAAAAGTTGCTTATGTAACTCCTAAGTTAAAACAAATCTTCCACTTGGAGCTGTAGTTCCCATATTATGTTCAAAACATATGTGTCTCTCTAGAGTTTTGATTAAATACCTCTTTGAATATTTAAAAATTACACTTGGCCTCTACTTTTTCCCTGTGTGGTCCTTACCCCCTCTCTCATGGCTATGGCTGTAGGTTTTTAGTAGCCTTAGTCCACAGTCTGATGGGTCATTCCTGACCTCAGTCAGAACATGAGCATTTGTGGGAATAATATAAAAGTGATGACTAGGACAGAGGAAACCTGAAGCATGGATGTGCCTCACCAGATTCCCCAGTATCAACACTTTATGTCTAGTAACTGCAATAAAGAGCTCCTTCTTCAAAGCTTAACTAATATTGGTAGGAATTAGAAATTTATGTTTCCTATCAAGTGTCAGAATCTGAACCATGTAACTGCATTTGGGAATCTGGCTGTAGCTTCATGTAATAGAAAATTATTTATATGAGGTTTCTAAGTTAGTTGAACCAAATTCCAGCCTCTCATGCAGAGTCCTAACATAGCATTTCTTCCTTGTTTAATCAGTCCCATGCCAAAATTTTCACTGATGTATCAAAAAAAATTCTAGAATGACAATTCTGAAATACTTTATTTGTAAATTATTTTCACTGTCCACAGACTGTATACATTTTGACTAGTGTTTTCTCCACACTGGTCACTTAATAATTACAGTATTTTCGGAGTACTGACCTGCACTCTGCTGCTGTGGAATCTGAGTCTGATGTGGCAGGTTCCTATAAAAAACCATTTAATATCTTTAATGCTTCCATACAAAGTCTGAAGTGTATTATGATGAAAGCTCAGTATTTACACTTCCTTTTTTTTTGGCTAATGAAGCAATAATCTATTTTCACTATGCAAATACAGATGTCCAAAGGTTAGCCAAGACCATGAAATAACGACAATTAGTGTGAAAGTCGTTCTTATTATTTCACTTGTCAGCTACATTCAAAGGCTCAGACTTGGTGAAATGTCAGAGGCAAGAGTCATCATAGGTTTCTGAAGTTAAGCTAAGTTTGGTTTCTGTAAGGAAATATTCCACATTCCATGATTACAGCAAAGGTGACAGCATTTACAACACAGTTAGTGGCTGTGGGATGAATGAGCAATCAGCCACTTCTACGTGTCAGACCAGTTCACTTATCGAGGCAAAGTTGCATTTTTGTGCCCTGCCTAAGTGTCTGTTTTAACAGCTACCAGATAGAGGTGTTTATAAAAAAAAGGAATTAGGGGTTACAATGTAGGTGAAACAGATAAATACCTGATGTACAACTCAGGAAAGCCTTTGGTACAGGATTTGGTACCCCAGTCATAAAAACTGCTATTCTGAATAGAGAAGAATCTGTGAGAGATGAGGGTTGAGCACTTTGCAGCACTTGTACAAGGAATAATTTACACAGCTGTCCTTTCTGGGGACTTTAGCTTTTGGGACAGGGAGAAGAAAACACTCCTGCAGCATGGATCTACATTGTGAAGGGAATTTAGGACAAGCATGTGTAAATTAGAGCTGAGCTGGAGCTGGCACAGGACCAGTACCACTGGGGCCATGCAGGCCTGCCAGCAGAGGAGGTACCAGCTGGAGCTGGTGTTACAGCACAGCACTGGAAAATGCCAGCCACTTCTGAGACCACTGCCTCAGATCTGCTCAGCTGCAGGCACCTCAACGAAACCTTTCCAGAAATGCCTCTCTGCTACAGCTCTATGGACTTGTCTGAATTAGAACACGTGCAAAGCGTTGGGTCTGCCTCACTAGTTTCACTGAGTTACTGATAAATGAATCTTAAGGAACAGGAATTAATTATTTTTCTGTTTTCTGTCTTGGAAAGAGAGAGGAAACAATGGAAATAGGAGAGAGCTATGAGTGTTTTTCTTGGTGAGTCTGAATTTATTTGTGTAATGGAGTATGTTCTTCTGTTCAATGTCAACATTTCAAACACAAACCATGTGTGACAGGTACATGACTAACCACTTACAAAGTCTGGATTTTCTGCTATAAAACTACCACCAGCCTGGTGGTAGTTTTCTACCAGAACCCCAAAGATATGGTGGTCTAAAATAGAACAGTTTAAATTGATTCCTCTGTCAAAAGTAGTTTTTCTCCAAAACATGCAGAAATCTAACTGTTCCATGCCAAGCCTCTTGCAAGCCTGCAGACTGAAAGCCAGCCATTTAATCTTCTAACAGAGGGCCTTTCTCTCTGCTGGAAATGCAAACATCAGAGCAATCTTGAACTAGAGAGTCATTACTGAATCCTCCCACAACGAACACATTTCGGAGGACAAGCACTGGAATCCACAGCTCAGTCCTGCAGCCCAGGGAGCACTAAGAACCAGAAGGGAGTGTGACCACTTACTGCTGTGTCTGCATCAGGGGCATGCTGGTGTTGTCGTAGCTGTCGGCGTGCAGGGGCGGGACCATCTCGCCCGTCACGGGGTGGAACACGGGCAGCGTGGAGAGCGGCCACGCGATCTCTCTGTTCTTGGACATGTCACGGAGCTCTTTGGTGGATTTCTGTATAGCACTGTGGTGCACCAACTGGATGCTGTGGCAGAAGGAAATAAAATAGTGAATACATACTTTAGGTGATCAATCAAAACAGAATTTTGAAATTATTATTATCATTAATAAAGTACAAGGACTTTGCATGCTACAGAATACAGTGCAACAATTACAACCTTCCCGTAGTTAAATTAATAAATATTTATTTATTTAATTTTTTAAGGCAGTAATTATCCCATTAGATTTTTCTGTCTGAACAGATATTTTTCATAAGATTCAAGACTGTACAGTTTGTGGCTGATGTTCCACTTATTTGCTGCAGTTAAAGTTTTGGTTAACTCCTGATTCTTGTGGTAGATTCATAAAAGCTTGTAAATTAATTTAAAAACACTCCATATTATAGCCATTGGATACCTTCCAGGATATTTCTTCTCCTGCTCACTGCCTTTAAGAGACAGGTTGGACAGTCCAATAACAAGGAGTATTAATGGCGTATTAACATATTTATTCTAACAGCACTATTTTATTTTGAATTGACAGTCTCTGATTTCAAACCCTTTTTATTCTGGTCTTCTATCCTTGCCAAGACTCTGATTTAAAAGCAGCTTTCACATTTATGAATTAAACCATGAATTAGAGAGAATGAAAGAAGATTATGACACATATGTATGAAGCATGACGAGCTACTGAGAATGAAAATTAAATGGTAAAAGAAAAATAACAGGAAAGAAGACACTTACTCTGGTGTTTGCATGTTTCTCTTTTCCCTAAAAACAAAACAAAATTTATGAATTAAATAATAGCATTGATAGTTGGAACATTAATCTATCTGATGATGAAAACAGTACATGATGTAGGAATGCTGACAAGGTTATTGCTAAACGCAACTTGGCAGCATTTGCAACGGGGTTTATGGCGAGGCCTCGATGAACGCACGGAGAGAGATGTGACAGTGGTGACAGACACACACAGAAACACACAGGGAAATGAAAAATGCAGGTTAAAGAACAAGCTTCTGGCTAAAATAAATTCTGTGACAAAATGAAATTGTAGTTTGTGTAAGAAATGGCAGAAATCACGTTACTTGCTGCTTTCCTTTTATGTGTTTTTCTTTGATAATATGTCTAAATGCAGTTAATCTCCTCAACTAGGTTTATGTTATGAAAGTTAGCATTTTAGAAATTACTTAATATTCTCCTGAACCAATGATCCTTTATTAGTATTTTATTTGCTGGGGACATTTCGGAGAGCTGTGCACATGTGGAGATTTTGGGGAGTTTTGTGCAGATGTTGACTATTTTAACCCTTTCTAGAGCAACTAAATGCCCTACTTCCACTTGCTTGGAAACTAGCGCATGTGCTTAAGTGTAAAACAGTTCAGTATTACAAGCAGGTACCTTCTGGCCTGTTTTAGATGTTTATAATGAACTGAATGGAGATATTCTAACAGATAACCTTCTATGCATTAATAACCTTAGAAAAATCAAGAGTTACTTATTAGCACGTTAAAGTACTCACACTCCTTCCCGTCGGCAGCACATGATATAGGCAAGTATTAGAAAAAGCACCAGTGCTATTGCCGAGGGCACTGCCAGTGTAATTAGGAAATCCGAGTAATAGTCTCTGCTTTTCAGTGTATCAGAAGGTGGCTTGTATTCTCCACCATCAGGTAATATTCCCTCTCCACGAATCACTTCCTGAAAGGTGGAAACTTGTTTTGTATTGTCAACCTGATACCCAGGAAAAAAAAAGAAGAAAAAAAAAAGACAATTAAATAACAAAGTAACAGAATGTAGAAACAGGCAGGTATTTAACTAACCATAACATATAAAAAGATCCATATTACACATTGTACAAATTCTATACAATTTAATACAACCACTTGTTTTTTTAAATAAGAGAAGCTTACATTTTATGAAGCTTCTGATTGGTGTGATAAGCAATGTTATAATATTACTACTCTCTTTTGTGCCTACCAGAGACACCATGTCTTTTACAGATTAATTTTAGGAATATCTCACACAAACAGTATTTGAGTACAAATCCAGTAAACATCTTTAGTGCAATCTAATTAACTGATTATTATTTCCTTTTGATTAATTAATCCATTTCTTACTAGTCTTCCTAAATAACAATACTGTCCTCTCTTGTATGAAGGTGGCAAAACAAAGAGTCACAAAATGACAATGTGCTTCCTCCTCCTCCCTCATATCATGCTTTACATCCAGTGCTCAAAAAATCAAGAGCCATCAACTGAGCTGCCGAGGACAGCTCATTGTCCCCCTCACACAAATTTAATTAGCCACCAAAAGGTGCATTCCTGATCACAATTTTTTGTATGTGTCTATGTCTGTACCAAATGATCCTAGAAATACAAACCCATTTTGCTGCTAAATTTCCTATTGCTTTGGACTGCCATTCCCAGATGACTTCATTTTCTGCATCCATTTTTTTTTTATCTTCAGTTAGATGTTACCATCAAATTTTATCCGTACTAGCTTTAAGATCATTAATCTCCAGATCATTAATACAAATAAAATATATTTCCTTACATGCATGACCTTTTGTTTGACTTTTCATTGAGAAATCTTGCAAATGATGGTCACTTCTTTATAATTTACACTTCAAGTTATAAAATGCTGTATTGCAGCTTAGGCAATGGGTTTCTAATGAAATTCCAGAAATCCTGCTGAGCCTCAAATGCGTGCGCACACACACACGTGTATATATATATATATATGTGTGTGTGTGTGTGTGTGTTTGTTAAGCAAAAATTAATTGATGTATTCTCTGCTCATTAATTCCAGAGTGTCTTTTATGTTAGGTACACTGAGTTCCACCTGGCTGCTGAACCTCAAATCCTAACAATGCGCAAAAAATATGTGCTTATTGATGTGACTGGCAGAGGTCCATACACAGAGTGAGAACAAGCTGTCAGAGGACAGCTAAGTGAAGCATTTATTACACTGCCCATCCTTGCAGAATGTGGGACCCCAAACTTAAACCCACTCTTTGATTGGGTGCTAACTGCCAACACCACCTCATAAACAGTGCAAGGATGAGGATATGATGGCTCTATTTTCTATCACTTGTTTAAATTGTGGATATGGGAATCAGAGGTCAGCTCCCTCCCAGCCCACAGATCTGGGGAGAATTCCTGTCTCTCAGCTTGCCTTGTGAAAAGCAGACTGTGATTTGATAGAGGGAAGCTTGGCTCCCTTTTCCCTCTGATGCAGCAGGTTACAGCAGAAATGCTGCTGGCAACAGTAAACACCCCTAAGACAGTTTAAATTCAGTTACTGTGGCACACTGCCAAAACCAGTGCTGAATTCCAGAAGGTTGTGTTATAACTGCTGCAGAAAATAACACTTCTCTGAAAGCCTGTTCCTGTTACACATCCCAGGGTGATCTCTGCTTTTCTCAAACCAGCAGGACAATGCTCCTTCATGATTAGTTTATGAGCCACTGCCACTATCAGGCATTTGTTTCTGATGAAAGTATTCCTAACCAGCTTCTTTTCCTTCTGCATGGGCACTGACTGTTCTTGCATTAGTGCACTGTCCCTCTGCTGCTTCTTTTCAAATTCATCCTGTTTTCCAAGACTGTTTCTCCAATTTCTCAAGACCTTTCTGAATTCCATCATGTCCTTCAATGCACCTGCAGATCCTTTCAGTTTCATGGGGAAATACAAACTTAATTTAATAAGCACATTCCATCATCCATCTATTAATGAGAAATAGCCAGGAATTATTATTAATTCTGCTATGATTATGGCTACCAACCAGCTCTCCACTAATTCCTAACTTCATCTAGGCCATGTTCCTGAGCTTGCTTGTGAGACAGTATCAAAAAACATCTACCAAGAAGGAATGACATTTGCTGTTCCACCTTGGATCTACTTCTTCCTTGTAGAAGGAAATGGGAGACTTGACAGAGTTTGTTCTTGCCAAAGACCAGCTGACTTCTGCTTCTCTCAGGTGTTGGTAAGTATTGCTGTGTACACTTGGGTCTCTTACAATTTCTCAACAGAAAGCCAATAAAAAGCAAATAATCTGGTATTCTTTTGAAACAAGTATTTTCCAACCTACTAGAATCTTTCCTAATTTATGGTGTATAGACAGAAAAGACTGGAAGTTATCTAATCAATTTTGCATATGAATACCTTTTCTTATACTCAGTAAGTTTTTCCTTTCCAATGTTTAATATCTCCCTTTTAGCTTCTTCCTGGAAAATGTCTGAAACAGCTCAACAACCATCTAAGTTTATTTATATACCTTCACCATCACTGTTCAGAGTTACCTGCAACATTCTTTTCCCATACTGTATGATTTCTTGATTTTCCTTACAGGAATTAAAAAGAAAAAACAACTTCTAAAAGCCTCTCTGGCTCTCTGAGAATTACTCTCCTTTCATGGCAAATACTCTAGTGTTTGATTATGATTTTTCTTGTATTTGACTGAGAAGAATGTTCCTATCTATTATTTAATTAGTCAACATTAGTTTCATTCCTTTTTCTATTTAATTTTTAATAAAATAGGATTTAGACAATTTTCAGAAAGAGTTTTTTAACAGCATAGTATTAACTGGTCAGTGTAAAATCAGTATCTGAGAAAACATATATGTATGCATACACTTTTTAGGAAAGTCTAACCAGCAGTAACAGCATTCTGAATTCTTGAACTATACCCCTCATTACTTTTAGTTTTTTAAACTCCGGACTTCTCTGGCCCTTTATAGAATTCACTGCTAGTGAAAACAAATACAGTGGTTTCACTGGGGCTCAACTCTAATAGAATTTAGCCTACATAGCAAAATCCTTTCACAATATGAAAGCGTCTGATGGGTGGAAATAAATATCGGTCACAATAAAGTGGAATTGGAAATGTCTGACCAGACTGGCAAAACTCACATCTGTACTTCTACAAACATCACTTTTATGCAATAATAAAGTAACTCACCAGAGAGATTTTACACCAGTCAATATGGAATTGAGTACGAAATTTTTTATCACAGGTTATTACAGGCTCCATTTCTTGACTGCACCTCAGCTGATTTTGTGGGTTTTCCACTTCTCGTAAACACGAAGAGAAAGGAACATCTGCCCCAACCATGACATACACACTGCAGAAAGAAATGAGTGACAGACCAGCAGGATGCCTCACAAATCCCCAAAGGACAATGATGTACTCATCCAAGCATTATTGCTGTATATAGTAACATTCAGCTGCTATTTAAAGATTGAAATTACTTTCTAAAATAATTATCCTTCTGAGTATACTTTTATCTGTTAAAGCATACAAGTAACAGACTGAAATCAAAAGGACTTTCCTAGCTGCTTATTACAATATATTCTGCTTTGCTTGTTAATATAAATGTTTCATTACCATCAGTGGTGCCAATTTCTGTGACAGCAAAGAGCTCCAAGTGTGGGTTCCTCATGTAAGTACATCAGTACTACTTTTGCAAATCATATTAAAAATAAAATAGCATATAAAATAGCATCATTTTGTTTTAGGGAAATCTTTAATCTTACTCATCATAGATCTTTTAGAGTTTCTTCCCATGTTTTCAAAAAAAAATTCACAATGACTAGTTCTTGCTAAACCTAATAAAGATATGAACATGCTAACCCTCAGCTTCTTCTGAAATATTCCATAATGTAGCTATGCATGGCCAACAAGATTTGCTTCAGAATACTGAAAGCTGAAGGTAAACCTAATACTTGATTTAGCATTACCATACATAAAATAGGAGCTACTACACTGTAGTATTACATTTGTATACAAGTAATACACTTGTATTATTAGCATATTTAGGTAGATGGAACATTGCTGTAAAATACAGCAGTCTGCTGTATAAATATATATAAATAACTCTGCTGCACCAGGTTATAATGTACCAATGGATTCTGAAACAGAAATTAGATCCCAGTTGCCACTTGCTACAGTAGGCATTATCTAACTAAATATTTGAAGTGTAGCCATTTGCATTGAGTGACCCTGCTATTACTCTGGCTAGTACAGAAGTCACTTTCCTTCTTTAAATGTGCTCAAATACTACAGAGGCAAAAAAGGGCTCTGAAAAAGCTACTATTTTCTGCACACATCTCATATTTTGAACCTTCATCCCTTTCTTAGATACTATTTGACTACAAAATATCTAAAACTATCTAAAAATGACTAGGCATCTTCACTTTCACCAGGGAAAAGCACTGTCAGAACCGTATTTGGAAAAAATTAATCCTTACTAGTTTCCAGTTAAATAATGTTCAGAACAGTATTTATGGTTATAAATCACAACTGGAAACAGTCCATTCCAGCAGTTTACACTCAGTAACCTGAGCTCCCCAGACACCTTAGGACTTTCAGAAGAAAGTCAACAGTGCTCTTCAACTCACTTAGCATGAGTACAGCTAAAAATTACACTGTTACACGCTAACTACTCTCAGAAATAGAAGTGTCTCTGCTCTATCTTAACTTGCTTCAAAATTTGAGTTTAATGAATTGGGAATGGTTAAAAACTTGAAAAGCATGCCAAATGACTGCTCAGAAGTAAAACTGGGATTACAAAAATACTCATATTTACTACCAACATGTTTATAATTAACGGAATTCCTTGGATTATCACATCAATATATAGGAACTGTGCCCTGCTGTAGTGGTATCTAACACAATAAACTCACATTATAACTGGGGCTCAGAACATGAGTAAAGTTTTCATATCTAATTCCAAAACATAAAACAGCAAGAGCAAAGTTTCTAGAAAACTGAAAAAATATTGGGCTTCTCAGTTAAAATAATAAAATTAAAAAAAAAAAGGTGAAGCAAAAATATCATACTGACACATGCTTACCCCTCTTTCATGTCATTAATGGGAAGTGGAACTCTCCCTCCCCTGTCAAGGGCTGAAGTAATGTTTATAGCATTCAAGCGTTCTGGCTGCCATACATTTTTCACTGCTCCAAGGAAGTCACCAAGAACTTCACTTGCTAACATTTCTTCCACATTCATATTCCTTATGAAGAATTCCGCTTGATACGGTAAAGGAAAATCTACTTGTGATGAAAAAAAATGTTGCATTAAACAAAGGGTCCATAAAGTCAAAAATAAGTCTTTAAAATATCTGGAGTAATGATTAATGTAATACTACTTTAAGATTGATACACCTTTCCAAAAATTTGCATGAGCTGATTTTGAACCTACTGTGATTACGTTTAATTCAATAGAGAGTACCATTAGCTGCTACTTGAGCTGAAAACCTTCAGTTATTTATAAAACAACAGGGAGATGAAGAAGCAGACTAGAGGAAAAGAGTCCCCGTTGGTAAAACTTCATTAAACAGATACAATTACATTCATGCTAATTTGGGGGTCAAAACCAATCTGCAGCAACAATGGATTCCAACTCACGACCCTCCAAAATGTAAATGTGACAAAGAGAACCAATTTTAAGGTCCAAATGTCCACATATGCCATAACCTGTTGTCTTCTGATTCTGTCTACACAACTGTTCGTTGCATAAGGCACACACAGAACTAAGAAAACTAAACAACATGCAAAAAGAGAGTGAAATCCTTCATGTAAGGTCCCTTTGAAAAGACAAGGGAAATTTTGAATTAGAAGCAGTTTAATGAAAAACAAAGATGCAAACATTTTACTGTGAGTGAAGAAAAACAGTCCTGAATGACAGAAATAATCTAGATTAAAAAATCAAAATGAATTACAGCAGGAAAAGTTCTCTTAATTCTCCCCTGTGCCCCTGCATTTGGTTTGGACACTAGACAACTATTTTACAGTATTTATCTTCAAAAGCAGGAGCCCACAAGAGGGTTTTGCTGATTCAGTTAAAAATACAACCAGCTATATTCTGTACATACCTTCTGCTGACATTATATTAATGATCAAATTGTGTCTTGCTGTTTCAAAGGTACGCCTGTTATACGCAGTGATCTAGAGTGAAAAAGATTTTTAAAAATGCAAAAATGAAAATTATATAAATGAAACATCAGTGAAAGTTAAATTGATAACTTTGAAATAGTTATCAGTTTTTAAAGTACTTTGCCTCCTTATTTTGAAACCTATGAACTTTCATTCACTAACATAAAATTTGAAAGGTAAGATCAATTTATTTAGTGCAGTACTGCCTTCAGGTCAGGATACTGGAATTTTCTTGACCACTCTCTAGCCAAATACAATTAACCAAGGGATATATGTTAAAATAATATATTTTGGTCCTGATAGAAGTGTTCTGCCATACATGTGTATTCTTTCTCTTCTGTTATCTTTAAGAACCACCATAAGGTCAGATTAATTTCTCCATTTCCCCATGCAGTCTCCAAACCCCTCCATCAATACTGGAAGATCAAAATTCATCAATAGCTTCTAGAAAATAAACTACATGGAGAGGTTTTTTAAAAGAAAAAGTGTTGGGATGCCAGGAATTCTCATCTTTGGGACATCTATTTAGTTTTAGCTCAGGCTCCAGTGAAGTCTCACTCCATGAATGGATTCAAAATAATACTCCAATACAGGTAGTTTTTAAAAAAATCCTGGAATCTGTAAATGTAGGGGAAGTGAAAACTAGGAGGTAGATGCAACATTTGTGACTATTATTTTTTGAAACATACACCTTCATGAATAAAATATGCAAGGATACTAATCTAAAAGTTAATATCTAGGATACCTGAAATGCATCCAAGGGGTTCCTTCTCAGTAGTGACTATACTCCAAGGCTGTACTATGACTAAGTGCTCATTCATAAGAAATACAGAACAAGGCTGGATATCAGCATAATTACATATTATCTTCTCTACCTTTTTTATCCTTGCAAGTTGATAAATCTTTCGTGAAACAAACTGAAAAAGACTAAATTTCTTTCTAATTTTAGACTTTAGTTCACTCATTTCAAGAGCAAAGGAGAAGCAGAGAGTGACAATAGTGACAAAACCATGTTGCTTCTCAGCAAACAGAGCCACAAACCACTGTGACACTATTAAATAAATAAAAGTTACAGACGTTGCACTTATTTTAAAGGATTTGAATGAAATGGAAAAATGCTGTGGAGTATCTACTGCAGGTTTGTTTAAGTGGAGAGGGAAAAGCTTACCCAACACAATCAGGTCTTGTTTAATGTTACAATTTTATTACAAAATTAACAGAAAATAAATTTCAGATTCTTCTAGTCCCAATTCTGCTATTTTTTTCAAAGGGTTGCTTTAACCACTATAGTACCCAGAAAATCAAACCCCCTGGCCATACAAGCTCTGTACAGGAGTGATGCCTAAAGAGGCGACCCGGAACAGAAGCCAGACAGTGTTAAAGGAATAAAGTAGGGATTTATTAAAAGGCCTTCAAAGGATACACCTTGGGCAGAACAAGAGCCTGGCTGAGGCTCCACCCAGGATGGACGACAGGTCACATGTTTTCACATTTTTATAAGTTTTGTTCCATTTACATATTGGGGTTCATTGTCCAATTACAGCTTCAGGTTATGAAGTCATATCCTCCCAGATTGCTCTCCTCAATTTGCTTTTGTTTACACTAATTGGGCCTGAAGCTGCAATGGTGTCCTTGGTTCTCAAGCTGGAAAAGGCTTGTTTTGTCTAACTACCCTGTGAAGAGAACCTGCTAGCACTTTATATGAAGTTCAGTTACATACTAATATAGTACAGAATCTAGAAAACAGGAAAGCTAAAACTTCAGGCGTCAGGAGCAGGGCAGTGCTCACTGTGAGCCTGCACTCCAGCAGCAGGAGCTGCCAGCAGAGCCCAAGCACCTCACCAAGGAATGGCAGAGATTGCTTCTGTCCTAAACACTCATTCCAACACAAACTCTCTTTGCACAGCTTTCAAAGGAGCTTGAGCTCAAGAATGTTACCTGCTCCACTGCAGCGCTATGCATAATGCTAGGCTCTCCTAATAATGAAGTGCCTTCCAGTTAAGTGACTTCCCCATGACACCCCCTCAGGAATTAGAACATGTTAATATTCAGGTCAGGAATATGCAATCACTCCTCTCAGAGTCTCCATATAGATCCTAGAATCTAAAAGCACATGCCATTTAAAAACTGGCAATTTCAAAAAAATTGTTTCCTCTGTGTAAAACTGAGTAAAGCTTGCAAGAACTTCTGCACATGATCAATTTTCAGATGTTATTAGTCCCGTTGAAATCAAAACAGAATCATGTCTACAAAATTAAGCATGGGTGTAGCTATCTGCAGTATAACTCAACATTCAGAGCTGTTATTCTTGAGGATGCATCAAATGCAATTTAGAAAAAAATACTCATTAAGGGTTTAAGACAAATATACTGCTGAAGCCGTAAAATGGTTGCAAGCAAGTTAATGTGCAGATTTCTCAACACTGTGAACCACAGTGTCTGATTCAGTCTGCTGTCTATGAAATACATGGTAGAAAATATTGTTCCTTTTCCCTTTTGAATTGCTGCTCAATGAATAATTAGTGCTTTAAAACATCTGAATAGCTAACTCTCAAAAATACAGTTTTGTCATTGTTACACTCGCTAAGAATTAAATTCATAAAAGTGCTAACTAAAATAAAACCTATCAATAAACACGAATAATGGACAAGGGGATATTTGATGAAGAATAATTGAAAAAAAGCCCCAAACCAATCAAACAAAAAACCCAATCAAACAAACAAACAAAAACAAACGAGCAAAAAACCCTCACGACTGCTTATTGACTGAACACTTTCATCTAGTGGGGAAAAGTCTGACCCATATTTAGGTTGAGTGTGTTATTCTTCAAGTACAGTTGTTTACAAAGGTTTTTTTGTNTTGACCCATATTTAGGCTGAGTGTTATAAAGTTATGATTCAGTTATTCTTCAAGTACAGTTGTTTACAAATGTTTTTTCGTTCTGCATCTTAAATAAAACTTTAATATGAATAGTAATTAACTATTCAAAAACAAGGGGGAACTTGTTGACAGTTCTGAACCTTACACTCCAAACCAAAATATATAGTTTTGAACTTTTGAAAGCAAATACCTCAATGATGGTTGGCTTGCCCACATTTTCTACAGTTGGTGAGCCATACAGCACTCCATCACTGTATGGTGTCCTTTGTATATAGCGCAGCCATCCAGGTCTGTCAGGGTAACCCATTAAATTGGTATTAAACGTTATAGGATCATTACTTATTTCACCTAGATAAGAGAAATTATATTAGAACATTTACAAGAAAATGCTAAATGCTTTGATTTTTTCAACTAGGAAGTCTTATTCAGCTTTCACTTGTTTTCTGAACCTTTCTAAGAAAAAAAAATAAAATTTGCTAATCCTTACCATATCAGAAATAAGTGAACTATTACTTAGCACTTACAGGTATCAAGAAATTAATACCTGGAAAGTGTAACCAACTGCTGACATAATGTGCATGTACTTCCTAGAGTTTTGGCTGACTGCTCATGTTCAGTAACTAGTGGTTCTGATTTTTAGAGCTCAGTTCCACCTCAAATCAAAGCACCTAACCTCCTTACAGACAAAAGCACAAAGGTTTCAGTCCTTTAAAATTCCCCCTCCCAACTTTTGTTTATGTTTTAATGATGGATGCAGGTACTCAATGTACTGTAAAGAGTGTCTGTGTAATCAATAATGCCTGAAAGCTTCTGTTAGCATTAGGATACACATACAGGTCTTTGGCACCAACAGCCTGGCAGTCATTTTAATTTAGAGAACAAATAAATTCAAAAAAGGATCAGACATTCCTACGAACTGGAGCCACTGATGGCTATTAAATACGGTGGTCCAGCTGAAATCTGTAAAAGCCCCTCAAGCCATACCAGTACCTTGGTTCTTTTGATTCTTATTGATACTCTTATAAAAATGTTTGGATTTTACTTCAGTTTATTTTAGCTTTTGTAAACAAAATCAGGCCTGAACACCACCAAATTCTCACCACCAAGGCAGTGTCCAGCTGAGACACAGAACTAAAGGCAAATCCATTCTGAGCCTGCACAGACACCTCTGCCCTGCACTCCAACTCGGCTTTGAGAGGGCAAATGCATTGTGGGACAAGGGATGAAAGAAGACAACAGCAGAAACCATTGGAAGGAACTCAAAACAGTTCTCATCTCCTCCAGAGAGGGACAAAGAGACTGAGATGTGTTGCCCAAGGGTAACTAGTCTTCAGGTACACATTTACACATCGGGTTGAGTAAAATGAACCAGAACGAGACCAAACCAGTACTAGGGTGTAACACAACTTCCCTCACAATTCTCTCAGGACATCCCAGTCATCTAATCTATTGCAGTCAGAATCACAGAATTCAGAATTACAGAATATTCTGAGTTGGAAGGAACTCAAAAGGATTATGGAGTCCAACTCTTAAGTGAATGGCACATACAGAGCTTTAACCAACAACCTGGCATTACTAGCAGGTTATACACAAATTTTTTTGTGTAAAGAATTTTATAAATAATAATTTTATAAATAATTTTTTGTATAAACAAAATTTTTTGTTATAAAAAAAATTCCCAGCATCAAAAATTATTTGGGGAAAATTCTGAAAGCCACCTGTGAGACTTTCTGCTTTGCCCTTCCTTCATCAAGGCAGGTGATGGTAATGATCCAGTTCAGCAGACAAAAATAAAACCATCACAACACCAGACCTCACACTGAATTCCTGACATAATCACAATTGTCTGTGGGAATAGAAACTTCAACAGGATCTGAAACCAGATTCCTATTGCCTTGGCATCACACAAATGTCAAGAGGCTGCAGCTGTAAGACAATCCATCATTAGTAAAATTTCCACCGATGTGCCAAAACTGAGAGAAAACTGGAACAGAGGCAAACTTCATTCTGCATATATGTCATCATGATATATATGAAGACTCAGGTATCCATGTCAGGAAAAACACCCATTTTACAAAGAGAAGAAATTTTAAAACATTTGGGTTTACTCAAATTTTAACCAATGCTAACAGAAGCTTATTTTTTCTTTGAAGTGAGTCTTAGTAAGAGCACTCTCAAATCAATTCAAAAGTTTATTACTGAAACAGGCTTTAATTATGTGTACACTGTACATAGGTTTTTCCTATTCTTAAAGGAAAATAGTCATATTTATATAAACTGAATACATTTATTCCTTTTCATTGTTGATAAGCACATGTGGCTGAATGCTCTCTCTCTTCCCAACCCTACCAGATTGCTTACACTTATTTTAACCTGGGGTGATCAGTCTTCTAGCTTTAGTGTATGCAAAACTATACTTAGGAAATCACAGCTTCTTGTCTAAAACCAATCTGCTTACTAACATTAAACTGTTCCTAAATATAGGAAGAAGGCTGAAGCCAAAGGACTATTTTTTAAAATGAAAGAAAACAGTATTATTAAGTCTTATATTTGATTATATTTGATTTAAATCAGATATTTGTCTTATATTTACTATATGCTTTCAAATTGCTCCTTCATATAGCCTAATGCACAGTATGTCTGAAACAGTGACCAGATAACTAGCATTTTTAACAGACATAATTAATAATTTTCCACAATTTCATATTTAATGCAAAAGTGAAGGAACACTTCTTAAAATCAGATATATATAATGTTATATTTTACTACATCTTCCCAAATTAAGTACATTTTTTCACAGTATACAATTATATGCATCTTTCCACAATCACAAACTAGAATATTTTAGAAGTGTAGGACTGCTGATTTTATTTCATTTAAATATATTTCAATAGAGACTAAACCCTGTCTTGTTTATCTTATATGTTGAACCCCAAAGTACACTAAATAGACTTCAATTTTGTATAACAATAATTTTTCTGTATTTGCATATAATATGGAAGATCTTAGCATCTCATACCAGGCTTTGGGTAAGGAGGAAATTCCCCCTTAAAGTACTCTCTCTCCAAAACATGAACAAACAGAACTCCAGCAGAAGGGTATACATTCCGATCAGAGTGCACCTTAGACAGAATTGTGTACACTGAAAAGCAGAAGGAGAGATAAGAGACAGAAAAAAGGCAAAAATGAGACATGCTCTAGGTAACTTCATGCATTTCAACTGCAATGCAGGCGTCTGGGAGAAGGAAAGCAACAAATATTAGACATCTGTTAATAAGATTTTTAAAAGGTTACAGAGATTTAAGAACAGAACACAGAGCAAATCCTCTCTTTGCCCAACAGGATCCTTTCCAAGACTGCAATAAACAAAACTGTTTATGTTAAGATTTCAAAAGTTGTATAAGCTCTTAATTTTTATCGTAATTTTAAAAAATGAGGAAGGCTATTGTAATTTTATAGTTGGTTTATTTGAAAAATTACATTAATAAAAGTACATTAAATGAATGATACAATCATGTTTTCCCGATATTTTACATAAAGAAAGCAACAGAGGAATACAGAGGAACCTTACCAATGGACAGTTCCATTCCCTACTGAACAGAAAGGGCAGATTTTTCAGTTCTTGTGCAGAAAAGGACACAGAAATTCACTTAGCTGATTTTTATGCATTCTTAAAGCTAGACTTTCTCAGACCACCAGTGTAAAATACATCTCAAGCTTTGGTTAGAGAGCTCTTTACTGAAGATGCTGGGCTTGTTTTGAAGGATAAAACAAAAAGATAAGGCCTATTCATAGGCCAGTCAGGTAAAATTGACTCCAAACAAAAAAGTGAAGTCATGTTTTCCAGGACTGAGAATCAAAAACCTAAAGCAAACTTAATTCAGAACAACCAGCATATGTAAAAGTAATAGGGTGTTTTTTATTTAGTACAAAATTTATTGACAAGGGCATAGCTTTTCTAGGTATAACACATTTGATGAAGAACTACACACATATTTTAACAAATTAGAAGAATGAAGAAATCATTACAATAAATTAGATGCATAAGAAGCCACTTCATCAACAAGTTTCCAATGTAAGTATAAACAGAGAATACTGATTTAATAGGTGTTTCTCATGGTGTCTTAATAACATTGATTGCACCTTGTATTACTAATTTTATTACTACTGAGTTTTAATTTAATACCTTGAAAGAATTGATCATTTCCAATAGATTTAGTCAGTGAGATCAAGATTACAAACGTAGTAGATAAAGATGGTGAGCCACAGATAACTACACACAGCTACCAGCCTTGCTTGCCAAACTGGAAGAAACTTCATGAGGAATCACAACTCCAAAAATAAATTATAGGCTATACAGCATGGAGGTGCTGTCAGTGGGAAGACAGACTCCAAAAGACACTTCAGAGTAATTGTAACAAACTCACAGGAACGAACTTGTAGGTCCCAGAGGGGCTAATTTCAACACTTGGATTAATAAACAGGACACATTTGAAATGTGGATAAAGCTCATGCAACTTTTTAATGCTGGTGTAATTTTTTTAACCCTGGTATAGTTTCTCCAGCCTTATAATTATACCAACTTTCTTACTTGAGTTCTGCTTAAAAAGGCACCACTAATTAGGCATTAATCACAGGCATTCCAGCCCTTGCACCACGTACTCTGAGTGGAATTTCTCTCACCTAATTTTAGATGCCTACAGAAACAACATCCATCACTAAGTTAGTCAGGCTCCTTTTATAGTCAGTGGAGAAGAAACAGACGCTTCTAGGGGTTGATTTATGTGATTTCTCCTCTAAAATGAGATGAATCATGCCCTAGATTCCAGGCTATGCAGACTAGATCTCCATGGACTGCAGAGCATCTGAGTGGAGATGCAGACATCTGTAATGTAGACCTCCCAATCCAGTTACACACACCCCACTCTTCAAGCTTAATGTTGCAGAATGTATAGTTCTGGATAGACTACTGATCACATTCCACAGCATTTGCTTTTTTTCCCCTATTAAAAATCACTTTTAACACAATACTACACAGAGCACCTTTCTAATAATTTTGTCTTAGTGACAAAATTAAAATTATCCTTAAATTTGAATTGTTACAATTCTGTGTGGTTAATAAACCAGTCACTGCAATTTCCATTATGTAGACTTATGTACAGTAAGACTCCTGATTTGTTTATTTAATAAGTAAGTTATTATCCAAAAAACCCACTTAATTCTGTGAATGAGCTGTAAACAGTGCTGACAAAAATATGGTGGCATGGAAAGCACATTAAATACCTAGAAAAGTTCATTTTTCCATTTCTGATGCTTTTCCTCTACAACAAAAATCCATTTTCAAACAGGAAGAACAGCAAAAAAGTAATGTGTATTTTTTCTCTGTAAGCAATTCTTTCAGAAAGAAACAAGCATAATAGAATCAGCAGTTACTCAAAAAGCCATATAACACTTATTTTGTCAGCTATAGGAAACCTATTAGCACCACTAAATGCCTGCCCATTTCTAGCCATGAGACATTCCCTGCTGCTGAAATAAGCATGCCAGTAAGGATTTGATGCAGATAAAACACTGATCTTGATGGAAGTCCAGAAACATCTCTCAGAAGGAAAAAACCCAGAAACCTGTTCTATCTTGCAATGACAAAGACATCACAATGACACAAGCATGGTGATTAAGAACATAAAACTTCTTCCCCTCCTCGTTTTCCCCCAAGAAGTTTCTTCAAAACCAGAAGGAAAATGATGAGTCTTCAGTCCTCTACACCTATCAATAGCTTTTCAACACTGAAACAAGTGTAATGCTACTTTCTTCACAAGCTTTTAAAATCAATTATTATTTTTGTGAGACTGAGACTGCAGATGAATGTGTAATCATCATCTTGGGTGATCTAGGGGACGAAGCTAAATATACTTAACAAATAGATGCTAATCTAATACAGCAGAATGCCAGCTGTGAATTGTCTGGGCAAATTCCCTGTGGTAGATAAAAGTCTCAGGGACTGTGAAAACTAATCATGGGAAATTAAAAATCTTCATTACTTAGGATAACACCAGATGCCTGCTAGAATCAGCCACCTTGACAGCACTGCTTTCCTCTTTCTTGTTTCCAGATTGCTTGGAGGACTTTCTGTAGATCCCAAGATCTCCTTATAGATCTTGAACACAGGTACAGCCAGTCCCCTAGACAGGATCTTACCAGCCTGCATCCCAGAGCCTGTTACCAGAAACAGAAAATCCCCATCTCCAGAAGTTTCACCATGCTGGTTGCAGCCTGTATGTTGATGATCCTCAGGAAAGAATTCACCTGGAATTTTTTTTTTCCCCTAGAAATTTCAATTAATTCTCTCCCCACTGATATTCAGCAGATGAAGCTCAATCCCAGAAACTACTTGATCAGGAGGCCAATCTAGACTGCCTGCCTAGATTAGCAATCAGTGCAAAGCTTCTTCTCAGCCAGTGTGCACCAGCTACAGTACTTGCATAAATGACAGTAAAATAATCTTTTTACATTCATGTGTGAGAAGACTTTTTTTAATTGTTACAGAGAAGTTATTGTATTAGGCAAACTGCAGAGGTATCTTTAAGCAACCAGCCATGATAAGAAAATGTGCAGTATTAGCTATAAACACAGCCATTATCTCAAGCAAAGCTACAGGAACAGGAGAAGTCAGGGAAGACTAACAAGAACACACAGGTTGTGTGAATATCTGAAGATTGAAGATTAAAAAAGTAAAGCTTTGTAAAGTTTTCCAAATTACTTACCTTAAAATAGCACCCTACTCCTAAAATAAGGACACGACTGGAAAAGCAAGAGTAGTATTAAAAGCAGGTCTGCTTGAACCAATAGGGTATTTAAATTTACAACCTAAACTCACCATTCTTCTGAACAGCCTTTATTCTGCTGATAACATAACTGTGGGCTCGCTTAGTCGTCCAGTTAACAGTTCCATTATTGCCATCAGCAGAGCTTAGCAAAAAAGCTTTTCAGAATAAAACAAACGCAGAAAAAAAAATTAGTCAGATCAACAGACTTCCACAAACAATCTGATCAGATGGGATTGGACACCTTCTACACCATGTTTTGGTTTTAGCTAGAATTTAGGAGCCACAGGTCAAAAAACAGAGGTGTTTGGTTTGAATATACAAATATATACTGATCTTTCTGACAAAAACCTTTTTGACACCCATTTTTCCAAATAAGCTCACACTAAATACTTAAACCTCTGCAGACACTTCTATTGACATAATTGTACTGGTAACAAAGATGAAGAAGAGCATTCTCTAATATTTATATTTGCACTGGCAAAACATCACCTGCAGGCAAAAATATATAAAGTAGCTTTCACTGGAGTAGTACATTTTGGCCAAAGTAGGAAAAGTAACAGAAGCAAGCTTTGCTTTTATAATGATGCTTATATAAAGACACATGGGGCTGACTGCCTTGCAGGCATAACCAATAATCAATTTGGAAAAAAGAACCCATTAAAAATGGCTGCCTACATCCCACACAACTAAAACACAACCTGAAATCAGCTGGAGACATGCAGCTGAAGGTAGAAGTTTTAAATGCAGTGAGGAGAAAATGATTACTGGAGACAGAAGGCAGCTGTGGAGCTGACAGAAAGACTCCAGCTCACCAGCAGCAGAGATGCCTGAGAAAGCTCCCTCCCCACTTCCCACTTTTTGTTCCTGTTCTTCTATGATGAATAATAATAGGTATGCCAGCTGAAAGGGCAGTGGGAAGGAACTGCAGTCAGATGCCAGGAAAGGGAAAGTGGCCATAATGAGTGGGTATTTTTTATTTTGAAATAGTCTGGGAGTGAGAACTCATGTCAAACCCTGGATCAAAGATGTTTTTGGATAGCATTTAATGTCCTTGTAAAAACAGCAATACCAGACACATCAAGGAGCAGTACCTGTGTACACATGCACCAGTTTGCAGGAAGATATGAACACTTATTGGAAGACGTGCACAGTACATGAAAGAAGCCCAAACATCTGTGGAAACCTCTGACTCGTTACACCAGGCAGCTATTAAATTAGTGATATGACACTCTCCAAACAGAATTCAGGAGGCCAAACAGATCTGGCTTAAGCAGTAATAAAGATACATCACATTTAATCTACACATATAAGACAGATATTTATTATTGATCATTTACAGAAAACATCTAAAACTGAGTTGAGTATGAAGCGTAACTAAAAATTGCATTTTTTATTCACTTTTAATTTTATTTATTTATTAAATTTAATAATCTGATTATTATAATAATTACCATACCAATACAATAATGTCTCTAACAACTTTTTCCCTGCTGAACTGGTCTGCATATATTGCAAGTCTTAATATAATAACATCCTAGGGACTGTGGAATTTAGTACTGCATGGGACTTAGTGTAAATTTTAGTAATTCTTGAAAAACTCAAGAAATTTCTAAGGTCAAATAAAGTTGTTCCATTATTCCAACATGATGAGCTGGGCAATCAGAGGCTTGTCAGCTAGAAACCACCACCAGTACCAGACAAAACAATTAATACAAGATTAAATTACTGAATTACTAAATGGAGAATAGTATCAGAGTTACCACAGTTCTTGTCAAAATTATTATACTTCTCACAGTCCTTATTTAATCCTTTTCAAGGATTTAATGCATCTTTCTTGACACTTTTGGTGAGCCCACAAGTTTTTCCTGATAAAGACTGCAAATATGACATTACCCTTAGCTATACAGCTTATCACCTAACACTTTGTGTGAAAAAGTAAATACAAAATCATTTTAGCATATTTAAATGCAATTAAAAAAACAAAAAAGACAAGTTCCGCAATGTGTTTTTCAATATAAATGATGAGTAAGTGTCTTTGATTTGGGTTCCAAGTTGTGCAAGGTTTGGCTGTGTGGATTGAAGAAGTTACCTGTCTACCTCTCCATGCTATGCTGCACTTCACAGGGGAGCTGGAAAAGCAACCAGTATGCCTGTTTTCACATGCCACAGTTTATAGTGTGGTGTTTTCATACAGATCACCATTGATTTGATTTCAAATGACAGATGTGAAAAGCAAGAGAATATGGCTGCTAAAAAGTTAATTTGTTACATGAGCTTTCTAGTGGGTCTCACAAAGTTTTGGCATTAGCCTTATGTAACTGGGGTGAAGGGAAAAGAGGTAGGATAGAGACAGAGATGGGGAGGGAGACAAAGAATGACTCGTATGTACCAAATATACTGATAGAATTTGCTGGTAAAAACAGACTCTAGGAGACTGACAAATAATACAGATGACAGAACAGTCAGCATTGTCTGGTAAAATGGAAATTAGTGATGTGCAGTTCAACAGAATAAAATGTAACTGCACACCAGGAACAAAGGCAGCAGCATGCCAAACACACACTGTGAGCACACAATTCAGGGATGCTCAGCTTGGGTAACTACGTAGAGATGTAAGTCAGGTTGAACAGAGCTTTCACCAGAACACTGGCTAGAACAGCTGACATGTAAACAGCAACATCAAGGAGGAACAGGCAGACTTTATTTTTGTACTTGACACAGACACGATCACTGTTCAAATGCTCTGTCTAGCAGAGCCTTCAAGAAGCGACTGACAACAAGAGGGAGGCTCTGGGAATATCTGAATACGATTAAAGGATGACAAAAGAGATCTTATACTACAGAATGCAGGGATTCAAACTATGCATTTTATCAAAGAGACAGTTTAGAATTAATTTAATCAGCCTTGTACTCACGATGAAAAGAATGTTAATAGTGTCAGGCTCTTCAGTCTGTTACACGTGTTGCCACAGTTGCTGGAGAACCCACCACTGCCTTCAACAGTAGGAGCAATTCATAGCTCTGTGCCTGGGACTTGAACATGCCCAGGAGAAGCATATCACAGATTTTTCTTCTTTTTCCAATTATGTTTTCTTTTAATTGTTCTTTAATTATCATTGTGCGGGTTATAAATAAAAATCACATTTATATTAATTTAGACATTTTTTTCCCTTTTAAAAATATATTTGCATAATATTCAACAACTGAATATTTAACAGAGAGGATACCCACAACAATTTCTGACCACGCAACAATCAGAAAAGGGTCCAAGTATCATGGACCAACTTCATCTTCCCCATCGCTTTACTGCACTCAGCCCTCCACATGGTATCCTGCACCTCTACCTATCCTCTTATTCCTTCTTTGAAGGAAGATCTCAAGCCCATCTCTCCCACTACTAAAGGAGCACACAGCTCCAGCTCTCTCTCTCCCTGACACTTCCCCTCTCTCCTTCACCTCCACCTTCCCCTAGGACCTGACATAAACACGTGCTTGTTACTTTGATGCCACAGACCAGGGCCCCGGGCCATGCCTACACTGCCTCTTACTCTCTTCCAGCACAACCCCTTGCACTCCTAAACTGCATACCTATCTGGCTCAGTCCTCCTTCCTGCATTCTGAGCTGGAAGAACAGATCCATACACAGCACATTTTTCTGAAGGACTGCTGAGAACCACAGAGCAGAACAGTTAGAAACTGACACCACAAGTTGAAGTGAAACATCCATGAAGAGAACCATCTGCAAGGTGCTTGGCCCACAGCTAAAATCAGAGCTTGTAGCCAGGCAGTTACTGAGGATCCACTGGTGTCCACACTGGATACTTGCCCAGTTGGCCACATCATCCATTAAAGGAGGCAGAAGTTGCAGCGGCCACCGACTCTCCCTCCTCTTCCAACTTCCATGCACTGTCCTCTTGCCTGCTTTGTAGTACATGGCAGAAATTCACTATGAATTAAAGAGGATTCTCTCAGTGGAAATTCACAGTGAGATGGGTATTTTCTACCCCTCTTCAACAACAGCTACTTGTAAGAAACAGGAATCAATTTGTTAGTTCTCCATTGCAGATTGCTCAGGTCCCTTTACGTTCCATTTACTCAAACCATTTAAAAGTCCAAATCAACTCTAGAAATGTTCCTCGGCTCTACTCTTACTCATCTTTGTTCAGCAGGCAATGGTTTTCCATATGTTCTTGTGTAATCCACTGATTACTGTAACATCTGAACATGTCTCCTAAATCATTCAAGTAAAGTAACTGAATAAAGCATTTGTCAGTCTTACTGTTAAATTTCAGCATTTGTGTTTGTGAGAATGCTACAAATTAACCACTGGGAGAACAAAACCCTCATGGTTTTTGAACAGTAGCATTTACCCACCACCATTCTCACTCCTACTGCAGGCCTGACAAGAGAACCAAATTAGGTTAGCGTTTCCACAAAGGTCAGGCCCATGCTGAAGCCAAGGGGTGTGACCAGGCCATCCTGGTGGCCTGCTATTCCCAGACATCTCCGACATTTCTATCGTCTTTTGATATGAACTATCAGGGTATCCCTGCAATTGCATTCCAAATTTCTGAGGTGGCAATTGTTCTGAAAGACCAAGGAATTCAGAAAAGTCATTCATTTCAATATGCTAAGATTTCTATCTGCTCAGTAGGTTGTTCTTTCTAACTTCTCATTTTCATTGCTTGGACTGTCACTAAAACAACCTACACTTAAAAGACATTTTGGCTGTCTGTGCTGCAATTGTAACAACACTTAGATTCAAATTCCTTGGAAATAATCAAAACTAGTAACTCCCTCCTTTCCTCTAGAAGTCTGCCAAGGAAGGCACTCTACACTGATAGTGACTGCTGTACATTTATCACTCTCTATTCAGAAAGAACACAAAAGCTCTTCAGATACTGAAAAGAACAGATCCTCTTGTCTAGGTTTTAAATAATTTTTTCTTAGTTTGATTGGAAATAATCTTTCCTCTAAAGAAAGGGTTTTACTTCAGTGACTGCAATTCCTGAAGTACTTTAATGAACTTCTAACCAAATCTAAGAACATTAAGGAGCAAAAATAAGCCTCTCTGCACACTGAACAGTTACATCTTCTGCTATACAGCTGACTTCTTAATGTCTGGC
Source organism: Polioptila caerulea (assembly GCA_013397295.1). Lineage (NCBI taxonomy): Eukaryota > Metazoa > Chordata > Aves > Passeriformes > Certhiidae > Polioptila > Polioptila caerulea. Next base: position 1,210,716 of record VYXF01010451.1, read on the forward strand.
TTTAGGACCTCTAAGATGTCTCCATTTATTGCCTATAATGTGTTTCTGTAATGAAAAGCATATTAATGGAATGGCTACTTTTCCCCTCCTGTAATTACTTATTCAAGTAAGTATCTATTGACAGTAGATTGTATGTATTGACCTGGCTCAGATTAGCATCTCCATAGGCAGGCAGACATCCAGAGGCTCTCTGAAGGAAACCTGATTCCCTGCCCCTATGATTGCACCCCCAACGGGGAAAAGGGCAGGTGAGCTGTGGTGTTACTCTGAAAACACCAGACCATTTGGGAAATGTTCCGCCTCCTTGCACAGGGTGCGGCTTAGCAGAGGAGTTGCCAACAGCACTTCTGCTGTCAACAACACGACCAGTGCAGGGATTTGGTTCAGCCTCCTGGATCCCTGCCCCAGCCAGTGATTTCACAGCTGTTTTAAATGGGCATGTCTGCAGCCCTGCTCAAAGTGGGCATTCCCAGCACACACCAGTGGAAACGATCCCACACCAGTCCTGGGCAGCACATACATTTCAGTGAACTATTTCTGTGGGCCCACTAGTTTTGAGCCAGATAACCCAATCCACAGTATCACTGTACAAGTTATTCATCACCAAGGGAAGCAGCAAATAATCCCTAGCTGTACAAGGGCTGGAGAATGCCTTCTGGCAGCAGTGCAGCCCTATGACAAATTAATGTGACCACATAACCACAGCTTGCAAAGTGAGAACTAATGAGCTTCTTACCCATTTTGATTCCTTTACAGGGAAAGGAGAATACAACTCCATTGCTCTACTACTCCCTGTTGCTGGGATGAAATAGGGGTTCCAGGGACAACATGGGCACTGAAAACTAACTCTAAGTGCAGAAATACAGGGCAAAACTAACGGCCACAGTCATTCAAACATTTTGATAACCGTTCTCTCTGCAGATACACAATATGGGGGCAATTCATTGCTCCATCAAGATAACAGACAGCTCGACTAGTGTAATTCAGCAAACTTCTAGGAAGTTTGTTACTATAAAGCTAGAGTCAAAGAACACCTAACTAGTTTCTAGTAGAAATGCTTAATCCTGTATGTCACTTCTCACAACAATTAAATTCTTAATTCTTGTGAAACCCCTGGATGTTGAAATTATGTTTTGCCTCAAGGAGGATAGGGAGAAGTGAGAGGTAGACAACCCTTCTGACAGCAGCTATCCTCCCCTAAAAAGCTTTTTTTCATATATTTTTAAGAAATGCAAAAAGCCTAAGTCACCTTTCTTCTGTAGTAGAACACAAATGGGAAAAACCAATCCATACTAGTTGAGGAGGACTAAAAGAAATCTATTTCCAAGTCCTGTGCTACTTCTCATTTTGTCTGTTAAATGTCTCTTGCCTTGTTAAGTAATGCTGCAGTACTGGAGAGTTTACTTAAGATCAGGATTCAAAAGAATGAATTTCCATGCTGGGCAATGGCTCATCTTGGAGCCAGCAGACAAGGTTGGAAGTTCTTTACTTACAGAGAATAGAGCAAAGCTCAGGTGAACTCCTGGGACAGCTTCATTCAGATCAGGAACATACTACAAATCTCCATCTTGGCAAAGAACAGATTTTATGTTGATATCTCTTAAAAGAATGTAACTGAACTGAAGTTCATGCCTCCTTTTTTAACATCAGTACCTAACCATGTATTCTTCTGTTTTAACTAATGAAATCTCACTGAACCAACCTTAGAAAGCTCTAAGTGGAAAAGTTATAATGAAAAAAACCTTAAGACCTCTTGCCTTATGATGTAGCCTGAAAAGGACTTGTATACTAAGCTCACAACTCAGTTTCTAGAAGATCCCTTGCTTGAACTTTTAAAAATACATTTTTTCAAAAGACACTGAAAGCTTATTCTAAGTTGTCCTAGTTCTTGTTTGGTTGCTCTCCCACAATCAGTCATTGTGGGGAAAGTGGAAGGAGTAGGAAAAATTTCCACATAAGGGGAAAGCAGTGTTTTGCATCTAACAGATGAAGTTTTATCCTCACATTAAAAAACTTCACATTCAAGTTCTTACCACATCTTTAACATATCCAGTGCCTCATGTCAATTCTGCTGCCAACAACCTATGACAAGATGGTCATAAGAAGTACTAGGAGGGTACCTAGATACTGTTCAAGAGGATACAGAGCAGAGTGCTTGCAGATAACACACCACTGACCTCTCACAACCAAAATAACCCAAAGAGATTTCTTGCTGATAACTTACTCGAGGTGTAACAAGTCTCACAAAGTCCTGTGCCTGGGCCGCTATTAATGTTAGCTGTTCCACATATTTCACCGCAAAGAACCTTGTGGGTGAAAAACCTGCCTACTACATGAAAGCTGTTACTTAGCTTTTAGGGACCAGGAACAAGACTTTTATTGAATTCCTAATTCTGGCCAGGTTAGACTAAGTGGTCAAGATGGGAAATGAGGGAGAAGAGGGGCAACACAAAATACACCCCTGTACTCACGAACAGCCCACCTCTCGCATCAGGCAGCATGCCGAGGGAGCGGAGGAGCGCACGGGCCCAGCCCAGTCCCCGGGAGCGGAGTCTCCCGCGCCATCCAGCGGCTCTGAGCCAGGCCCGGCTCCCGCGCCCCGCCGGCAGTCCCGCTCCGGCCTCACCGGCAGTCCCGCTC